>LIEC01007654.1:19298-56095 GCA_001925005.1 Drosera capensis
TTTTTTTTCTATGTAGTCCTCATACTATTGTCTGTTCCTCCTAGTACTATTGATATGACCACTATCATGTAAAGGTCAGAATTCGATAAAAAAAAATTGCAATTTTTCGAAATGAAAACATTTAGTCAGTTTTTTCATTTCGGTTAACCAAAATATAATTTTGATTTTTGGTTTTTACCTAATAATGAAAAAATAACAGAACATTGATTAAAATTAAAAATTTAGAGAAAATAACATAGGATTTATGTTATGAAAAACCAAAAGTACAAATTTAAAAATGAATTTGGAAAACATATATATTCTTTGATTATAAACATATTATATTTGATATTATATTAATAAATGTTAAAAAAAATTAAAAAACAAATTTCAATTATTTAGGTAACCGATGGGGAAAATATGGGATGGAGTCATCTACCAATATGAAAACCCCCATTAACACATTAGTCAAACTTGACAAAAAAGATGAGAATCGGGAATCTGTTGATGCTACCAAGTATCGTAGTATCATTGGATCACTCCTCTATCTGAGTACCATAAGACCTCATATAATGTCTTTTGTGTGTTTATGTGCAAGTTTTCAGTCAGATCCAAAACAATCTCATTTGACCTAGTTTGTATCCAGTCACTGTTGCAACCTCTTCTGACCCAGATCTGATGCAATCCATGCACTGTTGTATTGGTCCTCGTCTGCAAGTTCAATTCTAAATCTTGAAGCATTTTCAGATTTTTTGTTGCTCATGTATGTCTTAGTTGCTTAGTCGAAACTCTCTTTAGTAGTCTGTATCTGATGGCCCACACAATGCTCTCCATTTATAGTCGTCTACTCTCCACCATCTGATCTAGACTACAGATACCTATCTAATTTCCAGTCTAAGCACATTAACAACATCATGGCTAATACTTCTAAATTTTGTTCATCAATTTTTTATACATCTGGAGGGATTGCACATTCCTATCAAGGTGTATCAGGTACTTATTTGCTCGACACCCGGTTAAGTTTGTAGATAGCTGTCAACAGTGCATTACCATAAAAGGACAAGGGAAGATTTTCTTGCGTCATTATACTCCTTACCATGTCCAGCAATGTACGATTCTTTCGCTCAACAACACCGTAAGGTCCAAGTTTCAACCTAGAGGGAGTGAATAGGTTGTTCTAAAAATTAATTAAACTTTTAGTGAGGAATACTGGTTCTTTGTAGACCACTGTTCTATGCAGACCACTTAGGTAGTTTACAGATGACAATTGATGGTCTACAACAGAGAATTCAAACTCTATGAGTTTATCTCTGTTTGGTTGTGATGATGTGTTTCTAACAGTTCCAAATATCAAGTAATCAAGGCAAGTAATAGACACATTATTTGTACTGCTTCAGACACTCGTTATCAAATGATAATCTAGAGTATAGTCAAGATGAGTATCACCATCTTCTTGTTTCAGCTTACAAGAAAACTCCTTTTTACAAGCTATCTAACTTGAAAAAAAGATGAAGGACTCAGATCCTTTGCACAGATCCAAACAACTTATGATTGCTTTGCACGCTTGCCTTTCAATCTCATTCAACAATACTACTTCAATGAGCCCAACGGTTCTCTTTATAGGCTCAAGGAACGAACCCAACAGTATGGTATTGTTTTTTATGTTGACACCATGTCACTTATGTCCCCACCATCTTGTGTCTGATGCTAGCAATCCACTACTTCAGAATTTGTGCCGTTGTTGTCTGTACCTCAAATCTTCATTTCAATGACTCAAACCATTGACCTCAGCAATCATTTATGCTGCACTCCAGTCTGCTGCCACCTTTAGCCTACACCCACAGTCTGCCGCATCCATAGTCTGCATCCTATACTACAACCCTAGTCTGCACCCAGTCTCTCCTACAACTCTGGTCTATACCCAGATTTGATGCACTTCATACATTACTGTGTTAGTCCTTGTCTACAAGCTTATTTCCAGAACCTGAAGCCTTTGATGGTCTTTTGTTGCTCATTAATGCCTTAGTTACTTAGCCAAAGTCCTTTGTAGTAGTCTGCATCTGTTGACTCACATGATGTCCATCATTAGTAACCATCTGCAATCTAGAATCCAACCTAGAATGCAACTACCTACTTGACTTCTAACCTAAACACACTAACTATATTATGACTAATATATCTCAGTTTTGTTTCATCAGTTTTTATACAATTGGAGAGATTGCACATTCCTATCAAACACCATTTTGTTGTGGCGCATGAGGTGGCCTTAATTATCTATGGATCCCTTTTTCCTCACACAACAGTCTTAACTTCTCAGATAGATATTCACTTTCGTGATCAATCCTAAGTACCGTTATAGTTCTACCAAGATGATTTCCAACCTCCTTTAGATAGCATTGAAAACAACTCAAGGCCTCACATTTGTGAGCAATCAAATAGACATGACCATATCGCGAAAATTCATCTATAAATATGATGAAATAATATGATCCATTACGAGCTTGAGTATTGAAAGGACAGCTTATGTCTGATTGAATAAGCTCTAGAGGATTATTATCTCATAATCCCTTCCCAAATGGTTTACGTACTACTTTTCCAATCAAGCAAGACCCGCTTGTTTCAAGATCGACTGTGGTGAGCGATCCCATTAGGCCGTATCTAGCCAACTTAGTCATCCTTTCCTGTCCAATATAACCTAGTCTAGCATGCCGATTCACAGAAGATTTGAACTGGGAAATCGTGCAAAGAAAAATCACCAACATCAAGAACATACAGCCCATCCATTGAATGAGTTTTACTGAAGACATGTCCATCCAAAATAATATCCATAGGGTTTGAATCTATTACAAAATGAAAACCAATAGAAGCTAATGCTTGAACTGAAACTAGATTTCTCCTAAGACCTGGTGCATGCAAGACATTCTCTAAAAGTAATGTTCATCCAAAACTAAGCTTCAATTGATAGGAGTCGATGCCCAGAATGCTCTCTACCATGCTATTACCTATGAATAAAGAATGACTGTCCTTTAGAATCTTCCGATATCTCGTGAACCCTCCACGATCTCGTGCTAAGTGCTGCGTTGCTTCTAAATCCAAAGCCTAGGATAGATTAGAATTCCCGCATGGTGCATATGTAAACATATTAACACAAGAGTGGGAATAAGAGGATACCTTCTTTGCCTCAATGTAATCACAAGCGAAATGTCCCATTTTATCACAGCTGAAGCATCTTCATTGTTTGGCTTTCCTTTTCGAACTCTAAACTCCTCGAGTCCTACAACGCATACCCTTTCTGTAGGGTTTGAATTTCAACCTAGAAGGGGGGGGGTGAATAGGTTGTATAAGACTTTAGTAGTCTTCTTGAATCGGATTAACGATTCAGTGCAGACTTGTATAGTATGCAGACTACTCAGGTAATCTGCAGACGAGATTGTCTCGTCTGCACTTGAGATTTTATGACTCTTTGAGTCGTTTATCTCTTTCTCAACTGTTGTATTTCATCTGAGGCAATTCTAAGACAATATAATGAGAGCAGTAAATTGACACAATGTTTATACTGGTTCAGACACTCGATATGAATTGATATTCAAGAGCTTAGTCCAGTCTTCCCTTGGTGACTAGTGTAGTCAACTCAAGAGGGAAATATCACTATCCTCTTGTTTATGTTTACAAGTAACTTCCTTTTACAAGATCTCTTATCTTGTATAAGGAGCAGAAAACCTAGATCTTTACACAGTTCTGAATCCTAAGCTCTACTGCAAGAGTTATTCTTCTGCAGACTAGCGATATTCCTCACTGCTTTCACGGCTTAGCTTTCTTGAGTACTCGTTGAATCTATTTGATTGCTTTGCACTTTCTTGTACTCTTCAATCCTTTTTCAACAGCAATCTCTTTGTTAGCTTTTCAAGCAAGCTTTACCGGTTCCCTTTTATAGGCCAAAGGAACGAACCTCATTTGTAGACAACTCACTGTTCCTGGAGGGTCATTTTCCCACTAGTGTTTGCCACCATCTCGTTTTCAATGTTGCCATTCCACTATCCCCAGTTTTTCGTGCCGTTGCTACTTTAATTTGAATCTCCACTTGACTGACTTCAAACGAGATGATACTGACAATCATCTCTACTGTAATCCAGTCTGTTGCAACCTCTCGTCTGCACACAGTCTCTGCTGCAACATCTCATCTGCACACAGTCTCTGCTGTAACATCTCATTTGCACATAGTCTCTGCTGCAGCATCTCGTCTGCACACAGTCTGATTCAGTTTTATGCCTTGCCATCGTGGTCTCGTCTGCAAGCTCAGTCCTCCTTGTGAAGCCTTTAACTCTTTTGTTGTTTTTACATATATTAGTTGTTCATCTAGAGTCCTCAAAGTAGTTTGCACCGGGTGGTCTGCATCATGCCTCTGCATCTGCAACTATCTGCACTTGACTTCTAGCCTTCACAATCTAATTATATTACAATTTATACATTTGAGTTTGTTACATCAATTTCTATATAATTGGTGGGATTGCACATTCCTATCAATCTCCCCCTAAATTGATGCTAACAAAAACTCCTATGTAATACTACAACCTTACTTTTATTTCTAACTTAAACATTACAGTTTTGCTGATTGACACAGTGACATTAGAAAGAAATCAAAAGAATTACCTTTGATGCTTCTTTCCTCGTCTGCGTTGATAGCGCCTTTCTTCACTATCTTCCTTGTCGCGTCTTCTATGTCTTTCTTCCTCCTGTTGTCTTGGGCGCTTAGGATCTCTCCCTTGTTCTTCTGAACTTTTCCTCTTTGCTGCAGAGGATTTCTCCTTCTCCCCCTGAGTAGAAGGTTGTTGTTCATTTGCATCTTGTCTCTGCTGCATTTCAGAAGGTTTCTCCCCCTTTTTGTTAGTAGCTATTGCAGATGTTAGATTCTCAAGGGCAATGCGGATCCCCTTGAGTTGAGATTGATTATGGCGCTGGACAACTTGGAGCTTGATCTCAAGAAGGTCAAACTTGATGTCATTGATGCGCATATGCTCGTCAATGTTCTGCTGTGTCTTTTGCATTGTCTCATGTAGCTTGCGAAGTGCTACAGACTGCTACTCTCTGAATTGAAGAAAATTGGAGATTTGTGTTCTGTTTGTCTGGAGATTCAGGGACTTGGTCTCCTTTCTCTGTTGAGTGACTTCAACAGAGAGGGTAGATAGCAGTTCACCAAAATGTGCAAATGTTGTTTGACGAGCTTCTTTTTCTGCCTCTAGATGGTCTGTAATAGGTTCCAAGGTCTTAACTAGATCCTTGAATGCAGTCCTGATCCAAGAGTGCATGCCATAGATCTCCTGATCAAGCTGACGTAGACGATATTGAGTAGTGTTCTCTGAGGGAGAGAAGGGAAGTCTGGGTTCCTGTACTGGAGGTGGTTGTACTGCTAAGACTTGAACTTCAGGATCCTCAAAGGCTTGTTGTAGGTTCTTTAGGGCCGAAGGTGTCGGTCTTGGGGTGGATGTACCACTATACATTGAGTCCAGGTGAGCAGAGGAGGCTCAAGAAGCTATTTGTGCAAGTCCAAATATAGTAGGTGGAGTGAAGACAATTTCTTCAATGGCTCACAAAGGAGTGATTTGAGGATCAGCTTGGTTGTCTACAACCGATTTAACCTGATGAATCTCATTATCTGGTAATGATAGTTCGAAGGACTGAATTTCATTATCTGAGAAGTGTTCTTCCATGATAGGAAGCTCTTCTATCATTTGAGCTTTATCATCATGGTCACTTTGTGCTGGATCTGCGGCAAGACCGATTATGATCGGTGTTTCAGCAACCGATTCATCACTGGAGGGAGAACAATCGTCTCCTTCATCATGCTCCTGTGCTGCTTGTTCTTCTTGATTATCGAGAGAGGGAGCAGCTTCTTTATCTGCAGCTAACATGGTCTCATCTGCAATGTGCATGGTCAAGGTCTCATCTGCAGCTAACATGGTCTCATCTGCAATGTGCATGGTCATGGTTTCATCTGCAGCGACCATTGTCTCATGTGTGCAGTTTTCTTGACCTCTTTTGCAGTATGTAATTTGTCATCTGCAGCCTTGGATGATGTTTGCACTCCTTTATTAGCAACTTGATCAATGATGGCATCTTCATCATCATCAGACGCTGGTTGAGGATGATCATCTTCATCACCATCATTTCCATCATTACCTTTTGGTTGATGCTCGCTTAAGTCGGGTCTAGTTAGATATTCATAGACTTTATCAGTGGTAGCCTTGATATGCTTCTCCAGAATACTCTTGAGTGCTGCTTGTATTTCTGGAGTATTGACAAACTCAATTTCTCTTAGAAGACAGTGCCTGACCCTTTTTGTCTTCAAAGTTGAGTCTTTGAACTCAAGGGCTCCATTGATTAGGAAGTGAGTTTCCTTAGGTCTTGTGGCACGACTGACTTCCTTCTTCTAGAGTTCGACTAGTTGATGAATCTCCTCCTAAGTCATACCTGTTATATCACGAATCAGAGTCTGTGATTGGTTTGGATTTATTTGATACATGGTTCTTGGTTCTTGGTCCTTGGGGGATCAGCTTAGGTCTTGAGGACCTAGTGAGCCTCTTCGTGACTTTTGCAGTGGTTGGTCCCTGTGATGTAGTTGATACCACAGTTGTAGCTGGGGGTGCTGTTGTCAATTGTCCTAGAAGGCCTTGTGTTGAGGTTGTTCTTGGTCGTTTAACAGGCAGTTTGTGTTGCGTTGAAAACTCTTGAATCAATTGTTCTGCTTGAAGCTTCTTTTGCAACTTCGCTTGTGTCCTTTCTGCAAGGAGTTGAGTGTCTGTCTTCTTCATCTGCAGTAGATGAGCCTCAACATCTTTGATGGTCTTCATGACTGACTCAATGATCTTCTCAGGAGACTTCTCTTGATTTGTGGTGATAGTTGTTGTCCATGCAGCAGTCGCAGTGGTTGGTTGAACATCTGCAACTTGTGTGATAGCTAAGTTTTCTTCAGAAATAGGAATAATAGTTGTTGTTATCGGATGCTCAACTGTAAGAGGTTGAATGGTTAAACCTGGTGCAGCAGAGGTATGGGATGGCTGCAAAGTAGAAAACTGTGCTTCAATTGCCCTTATTTCTAGCTCTGTGTAACCCTCTGCAACTAGCCTTTGTCTGAATTCAGCTCTTGGTCCTACTCTTTCTTCTTGAAAGATGACCTGTGCCTCCAATATCAGATTTTGGAGGTCTTCATTTACTCCAGTTTTCAGCAGCTGGATTGCCACGTTTGCATCATGAAGTACTGCAACTTCTGGTGCTTTTGGTGGTATTTTTGATGAAGAGGGTTCATGGACTTCTTCAGTACAGACTTCTACAGATTGGATGTCAACCTCTACAAGAGCAGTTGCGTAGTCTGTAGGACGATCAGATTCAGTTTCCACATTAGAGGATTGTATTACAAACTTCTTCCTTGCTGGCATCGGCTTCTTCATCTTCTGTTTTGCTATAGTTTTCTTGACAGGTCTCTTTGCAGAGGAGGTATGTCCTGTTGTTGTGTGTTCTGTAACAGTTACCGCTTGCTTAACTTTTCTTTTCTTCTGCAAGGGCTTCTGTGGCTCATCTGTAGTCTTTTTCACGATTCCTGGAAGAGCTATGCCAATCTTCTTGACATCGATTTTCTTCCTTGGATTCCAAGGTTTGCGTTCTTTGTCGGATAGCTTCAGTTTTCTTTTAAGAAGAATACTGATTATTCTTCCGAACAGTGGAATTTTCACCCTTACTGCTCTTGCAATCTGACATATGAGTAAACTTGCCCAATTTACCCTTGTCTTTGTAAGGATGGCACACATAATCTCCTGTTGCTCGGAAGTGATTTTATCTGTGCTGAATTCTCTTGAAAGAACTGCTTTCTTGACGATGTCTGCAAGAATCTTGTGTTCTTTTGAAAGAAATCGCTTCATCGTCCGAATTCCTTCATTCAAGTTGTCTCTGCTCAGCATTGCCTTTCTTCCTTGCTTGACAGTTTCACTTGGAATGTAGTCATCCCCTTCAGATGGTAGATCGAAACAGTCAGCAAGGTCATCAGCAGTAATCTGGATTGTCACATCTCTTGTAGTGGAGGTGTAGGTTATCTGTTGCAGATTTGCTGCAACTTGCGCCGTGTTGACAAACTCCAGAATTTCTTCTTCATAGATCAGACTTGTTTGTTTACACAGAGGTTTGAGTCCAGCTTCCTCAATCAGGTCGATTATGTCTTTGATTTCTTCTTGTTCGTCTTGAATTGAGTTGAAATTAAACACTGCTCCTGTTTGGATTTCAATCTTCTTTGAGGAACTTCTCTGTGATTCAGAGGATTTCTGGTTTTTCTTCGATGAGCTTGAGGTGTTGGCCATGTTTTTCGAAAGAGGTTTAAAGACTGACTCGAATTTGAGTAAGGTTAGGGTTTCGTGCAGTAGACTTGAAAAGAAAGAGAGAGAGAGAGTTTGTTTGAGTGCTTAGAGAGTGAGAAAGATTAGAGAGAAAAAGTGTTCTTCTTGTTAAAAACCATGGTTCTTATACTCGCTGAAAATATGACCGTTGTCAGTGCCTTTTCTAACCGTTATGCACTAATTTCCATTTATTAACCGTTATGCGTTATTTTAGGAAAACAGTTATTTATCTTTCTTAATTTGATTTTGTTTCCTAAAATAGATGCAGTAGAGTTTTTTTTTACTCTAGTCTGCACTTGACTGCATTGATTTGGCAGTGGTGTAGTAGAGTAAATTTGCTCTTCTGCAGTTTTCTTAAAAACTTGCCAGTCTACATTCTACACTCTTAGTAGATCAGTTAAGCAATTTTTGGCCATTCTTATTGTTTCAAATCAAGTATGCCCAATTCACCACTGAATTGAATGAACTTGTTCTCATCAAGAGGTTTTGTAAAAATGTCTACAATATGTTTTTCTATTGAAATATATTCTAGTTTGATATGACCCTTCTGCACATGATCCCTGATGAAATGATATCTGACATCAATGTGCTTGGTACTTGAATGAAAAACTGGATTTTCTGAAATAGCAATTGCAGACGTGTTGTCACAAAGTATTGAAGTTTTTGAGAACGTTATACCATAATCTGCAAGTTGTGACCTCATCCATAGAATTTGTGCAATACAGCTTCCAACAGCAGTGTATTCAGCTTCTGCAATAGAGGTGGATACAGTCGTCTGCTTCTTGCTGAACCATGATATCAACCTTGCTCCTATGAATTGACATGAACCGCTTGTACTCTTCCTGTCAACTATGCATCCTGCAAAATCTGCATCTGAATAGCCTATAAGTGTAAAATCTGATTCTCTGGGATACCAAATGCCAAGATTTGGAGTTCCCTTGAGATATCTTAGAATTCTTTTCACTGCTATATAGTGAGATTCTTTAGGATCTGATTGATATCTTGCACATACACATAATGCATATTGGATATCTGGTCTGCTTGCCGTAAGGTATAAGAATGATCCTATTATTCCTCTGTATATTGTTTGATTTATTTTCTTTCTAGGTTTATCTTTTTCTATCTTTATTGAAGTGTTCATAGGTGTTTTCATATGGCTAGCATTATCCAATCTATACTTCTTAATTGTATTCTTCAAGTGTTTGGATTGATTTATGAAGATTCCTTGTTTTCGTTGTTGTACTTGCAGTCCTAGGAAATATTTTAGTTCTCTCATTAAACTCATTTGAAACTTGGATTTCATTAGTTCTACAAATCTTTCACAAAGTTTATCGTTGGTGCATCCGAAGATAATGTCATCAACATAGATTTTGACTAATAGTATATGCTTCTTATGCTTTTTCAGAAATAGGGTGGTGTCTATTTTTCCTCTTTCAAATTTATTTTCACATAGGAATGTTGAGAGAGTTTCATACCAAGCCCTAAGAGCTTGTTTTAATCCATACAGTGCTTTGTCTAGTCTATATACGTGCTCTGGATATTCATAGTCTTCAAATCCAGGGGGCTGTTCAACATAGACTTCCTCTTGAAGTTTTCCATTTAGGAATGCACTGTTCAACGTGAATAGGTTGTATAAGACTTTAGTAGTCTTTTTGAATCGAATTAAGGATTCTATGCAGACTTGTATAGTATGCAGACTACTCAGGTAATCTGCAGAAGAGATTGTCTCGTCTGCACTTGAGATTTTATGACTCTTTGAGTCATTTATCTCTTTCTCAACTGTTGTATTTCATCTGAGGCAATTCTAAGACAATATAATGAGAGCAGTAAATTGACACAATGTTTATACTGGTTCAGACACTCGATATGAATTGATATTCAAGAGCTTAGTCCAGTCTTCCCTTGGTGACTAGTGTAGTCAACTCAAGAGGGAAATATCACTATCCTCTTGTTTATGCTTACAAGTAACTTCCTTTTGCAAGATCTCTTATCTTGTATAAGGAGCAGAGAACCTAGATCTTTGCACAGCTCTGAATCCTGAGCTCTACTGCAGACTAGCGATATTCCTCACTGCTTTCACGGCTTAGCTTTCTTGAGTACTCGTTGAATCTATTTGATTGCTTTGCACTTTCTTATACTCTTCAATCCTTTTTGAACAGCAATCTCTTTATTAGCTTTTCAAGCAAGCTTCACCGGTTCCCTTTTATAGGCCAAAGGAACGAACCTCATTTGTAGACAACTCTTGGAGGGTCACTTTCCCACTAGTGTTTGCCACCATCTCGTTTTCAACGCTGGCATTCCACTATCCCCAATTTTTCGTGTCGTTGCTACTTTAATTTGAATCTCCACTTGACTGACTTCAAACCTTCGACCTGATACTGACAATCATCTTTACTGTAATACAGTCTGCTGTAACATCTCGTATGCACATAGTCTCTGCTGCAATATCTCATCCGCACATAGTCTCTGCTGTAATATCTCGTCTGTACATAGTCTTTGTTGTAGCATCTCGTTTGCACACAGTCTGATTCAGTTTTATGCCTTGTCATCGTGGTTTTCGTCTGCAAGCTCAGTCCTCCTTGTGAAGCCTCAACTCTTTTGTTACTTGTACATATATTAGTTGTTCATCTAGAGTCCTCAAAGTGGTTTGCACCAGGTAGTCTGCATCATGCCTCTGCATCTGCAATGATCTGCACTTGACTTCTAGCCTTCATAATCTAACTATATTACAATTTATATATTTGAGTTTGTTACATCAATTTCTATATAATTGGAGGGATTGTACATTTCTATCACTTTCTCTTTTCACCCACCTTTGGTTGAGGTGGTAATTGCTTTTTAGGTCCTTTATGCCCACCTTGTGGCTTGTTGTCGCTGTGAGACCAATTTGTCTTGCGCTCACTCTTTCCTCGAGCTTTTAAAGCATCTAAGTGCAAGTCTCCAAGGCCACGATGATCTCCTTCGAGCTCTATTGACATCGTTGAGAGTTTTTATGCTCTCAATATGTGTCATTCGTATTACAAAATCATCCCATGACTTTGGTAAGGACTTAAGCATTGAAAGCACCTTCTGCTCGTCACTGAGCTGATGGCCACTTGCGATCAAATCTCTCATCATGTTGGACATGGTTCGAATGTGAGATTTCACATCATCACCTTCCTTCATGAAGTACCGCTCAAATTGCTTAATGAGAGATTGCAACCTTGTGGTAAAGGTATCGTCGTAAGTATCTCGGATAGTTTACATATTGGTATTGTCAGTAAGCAAGACCAATATGCAAACTCGTGCTTTCTTATTATCCTTGATCCACGTTTCATATGCTCTTTGTTGGTTTTGGCTTGTGTCTTTCGCAGGAGCATCCATTTTGGTCAGAATGCGCTTTTTATGCTCCTCAGCCTCCAAGGCGAGCTATACACGGTGGCACCAAACTAAATACTTCTTGCCATCCAATATGCATCCCTTCTGCACATCTAACGAAAGCGATCTCGATGTTGCCATATCACTAGAAAATTGAGAAATAGGAGTAAACATGAGACACTTATTCGCTCTTTCAGCCATATTTAGGGAGCTACTCTTAGAACTTTTTCTAATTATACTGCGCCCCATCTCAAATTGTGCAAATAAGGATCGCTAAATCTCATCCACACATGACCATAAGAGATGACTTGTAGTCTTCAGAAAAAATTTAAGGTGTTCTTTCCAATTTAAACTATCCACTTGAAGTTAATTTTTATTTCGTCACCATATTTGAATAGAGAGCCAATTCTTTAACTGAATTGGCCAAGTAAGTGGGTGGCTACTCGCGTAATGCGAACCTAATTAGAAAATCACTTTCCTTAGACATTAAGAGGTCGATCCAATTTGGTCAGGTACGTGGGAGGATATCACATCTTGCGGACCTTATTAAAGAACTACTTGCCTTAGACATCAAATTGGTCGAATTTTACATTTCGAGCC
This sequence comes from Drosera capensis, assembly GCA_001925005.1. Classification (NCBI taxonomy): domain Eukaryota; kingdom Viridiplantae; phylum Streptophyta; class Magnoliopsida; order Caryophyllales; family Droseraceae; genus Drosera; species Drosera capensis. The sequence goes on from LIEC01007654.1 coordinate 31,616, forward strand.
TCAACCGTTTAAGGGCGTTATACTATTCAAATGTACAAAAATAAAAATTTATTACAAAAGGATAAAACGTAATGTTTTTCCTTTTTTGTTTATTCTTAGTATGCATATAGCGAACATGGGATCCTCGATATGTACAATAACCATTATGCTTGTAACTTTATTTTATTAACTTGTAAATATCGAACATAAGTCCCATGACACAAATTAACCATGGCGCTTAGTATTTCACCATAATATTTGAATGTGGAATATATGAGATTATATAGCCAATGTGGTAAACATATCCATCCCCGAAACTGAACATAAAATATCGGAGATCTTAAGGAGACTCACATTCTCAACCATATAAACCATAATATTATTACCTATCTACCTGTTAGAGGAGCTCGCTCCGTTCAAATAGTGCAAAAATACTAATAAAAAATAAATCAACATTAACGAACATGGACAACATTCATCGGGTTAGTAATAAGACCAAATAGGACAATCAAATTTATTTATATCACACCTGTATGATTAATCACATGTTATATATATAAATAATAAAACCAAATAATTGTATGTTGGTCCAACTTTGTGAAAAAGAATACGACAAAGTGCTCACTTATGTACGACCAATATTTATTCGATATTATGTTCCATTTATTCCTATTAGATTTAAAATTTGTAACCTAAGGTTTTAAAAAAAATTAATGGGTTATGTAACTCTACCACACATCTTCTTCAATCAACATGATACATGCACGGCTTCGGCTTCGAGTTCGGCCGACGATGGCAACCACGATGGCAATGAGCAAATCAGTATCATCATATTGATTCTTTCCAAAGCAATTTTCTATGGCCATCAAATTAGGAACTAGCAGTTGCTATTTTGAAGCAAATTGCACAGGACTGTTCTCTGTTCTTCAAGGGTCTCGTGTGAGAGCTACAACCAAACCAATAGCTCATCTTGATTTCAACAAAAGAAAAAAACAACAACATTGTTCCAGTTCAAATCCGAGGCACGACTTCATCCTATCGCTGCTCTCGATTTCATCAAGTGCCAAGGTCAACAAGCTCGACTTGCCCCTCGATCGTGGAACAATCAAGCCCATTAGAAACCGTGGAATTTAAATGGTCGAGGCTCAAAATATAAAATTCGGATATAAATTGGATTCTTATTCATATAAACGATTATTCCCATGATCAACATGGTTAACCAACGAAAAACACACTATTTGTAAATTGAATTAATATGAACAAGATTTGTGAGCTTGGGAGGAGCAATGATACAAATACAAATTGGGAGGAGCAACAATTCTTTCCGAATTTAAACGATCAATCACATTAATATAATTTAATGGGAGGAGCAACAATACGGATACAAATTGGATTTTTACCAAGATCCAAAGGTATGAAATCAATCAAACAAAAAGCACATGCTCTAATATCAATATTGAAATAACATGTATATCAATGATCTAAATAACGGAATTTGAGTGCTCACATTGATTTGATAATTATGAACTCCAAACAGAAACGTTGATGTCGTTGATGCTGTTTCATGAACGGATCTTATTTGGTGACATGCATCAAAGTACAATCCATGAATACGTACGAATTCCACACCTTAATTAGATCTTACGGATAAGTCAATGAGTACAGAGAACTCAATACCTTTATGTGAATATATATGATATATATCACATAGACCAACCCTATAACCTATATTTATAGATTTAAAAAGTGTGCAAGATAAATTATTTTCTAATTAGTTAGATTATCTGATACATTAAGATATTCGAAAAATATATAAAATAAATATCTTATCTAAGATAATTAAATAATATAAACAAATTGACAAAAGACCACATAACTTGTTTATATTAATTTAATTTACAAATAGTATGTGTGGTTTTGGTTGGTTAACCACGTTGACCATGGGAATAAGATAGAGCAGTATTCATGAAATCTAACGGTTCAATTTTTATGTTAAAAGAAAAAACCTCAATTCTCTATTTGGTCCCAGTTTAAGAATTTAAAGATTTTTTTCGTTGAGCTCTCCTCCAAATCATTGTAGCAAATATAAAGCAGGCTACCACTGAAAAGACAGAGATTACAACATGCTCTAATAACCTATAGCCACCATACTACTGGCCTTAAATCTATTCTGAGACGAGCCTAGTGTTCCTTAAACCATGCCTTGTGTGTGTCCTCAGACCAAGTCATAGTATTTTACCAAAAAAGTTGGCATGGTTAACATTAATTTGACATTTATAAGGACATCGGAGTATCTAGCTATTGGTAGTATCTTTTCTAAGGGCTAAGGGCTAGGGCCTATTTATTTGTGTAGCTAGGTCCAGGGAGGGATTATTGAGCCCATCTAATCTCATACTACAGATATAGCATAGCCTCTCTTCTTTCCTATACATAAAACCCTCTTCCTTCTACAAGCTTCTGAAGGAAAGAAACAAAAAAATGGGATGTATCATTAATATGGTCATCTTCTCATTGATCCTTCTCTTCACATTGATCTTTACTATATCGTTTGCATTAACCACGATTAACATCAGGAACAACTGTCCATACAAGGTCTGGGCCACAACCATGCGAGTAGGGGGTGGCCAACGGCTAGACCAAGGCCAGACATGGATCATCACAGCCAACACCGGGACCTCAGGGGGACGAATTTGGGCACGGACTGGATGCAATGTCACCGCATAGTCTGAGTTGCTTGACCGGCGACTGTGACTGGCTGTTCCATGTGAACCGTAATCCTTGACATTGAAAGAGAAAAAGAAGATCACGCATTGAAAGAAAAAAAGAAGATCACGCATGAAAAAGAATAAATCTGACATCGCACTGTTCATTGTTTTGTTAGACGTCGAAAAGAAAAACATGCCTAGATTATTCTAGGTTGATGCACCGCCTTCCTCCTTCTATAATCAGGGGTAGAGCTCAGTAGTGTACCAAGGCAGGGAGATAAAAGAAAAGAAAAAAAAACTGAAAATTGGGAGATTTCCCGTCAAATTATTGTCTTACCACGCACCATCTACTCGATCGAAACTAACATTCCAATGCCAATGGTACGGGTAGGCACCTAACACATTGGCCGAGTATGCATTGACCCAATTCGATGACTTATTGGACTACTTCGATATCTCTTTGGTTGACAGGTTCAATGTGCCATTGGAATTTCTTCCAACTTCTGATATGTTCACCAATGGACCTATTTGTAGTGCAGATATCAGTGCTCATTGCCCACCTGAAATCGAAGTCCCAGGTGGGTGTATAAGTCCTTGTGAATCTGGGAGCTGTGGACCAACAACTGACTCGCAGTTCTTCAAGGGTTTGTGCCCAAATGCTTCGAGTTATCGCTCTGATGATGCAACGAGCACCTTCACATGCTTTAGTGGGGTTAACTATGGGGTTGTGTTTTGCCCTTGAACTTTCTCATTTTTTTTTTCCTTTTTTTTATCGACGTTATCCTAGTTTAGTAGACTAGACAACAGAAAACCAGCATACAGATATCATTTCTAACTTGTTAGTTATGTTTTGCCCTTGAACTTTATTCTTCTTCTTCTTTTTTTTTTTTTTTTTTATATCAATGTTCTCCTAGTTTAGTAGACTAGACAATCGAAAACCAGCATACAGTTATCATTTCTAACTTGTGTTGCTGTACTTTTGTAACAAATCAGCTTGTCTGAGTAACGACAATGACATTTCTAATATGTATAATAAAAGAACACTGTAAAGAGGCCATAACACAATAGATTTAACACAAAGGGCATATTGTGCACGAAAGGTAGAACACCCGAACCTTTTTTCTATAAACCTGAAGGGTCCCACCTTTATCATCTAACACGGTACAACATAAAACACTACCAATGGTCAGAACTTGCATGTCACCACCACACTTTTTTTGCGCCTCTCCAATCACCCATTCAACTGGATACGCGATAGTCCACTAAACTAAGCACAGGGACACATACATTATGCAGATTGATTTATCTGCTCTAGACAACAGATATTGCTGCAGGATCTCGAAGAAAATTTTCGATGGGCCCGCACGATGAGAGCAAGTCATTATCATTCACCACCTCCACTTCATATATAAAAGTCACCTTGAGTGTTAGTTTGTTAATTACCTAAGCCTTCCTTTCTTTCCTTTACTTTGGCTTTGCGGCGCGAACCCAAAGGCATAGGGTAAATGACCATATCCGGAAAGTGGAGGTGCTGGAGGCTTGCCCGAGTCATAATGTGACGCCATACCATTTGAAGGACTGTTCGGTTTGGTCATGTTGGAGGCATTGACGTCGCCATTGGTTTGATTGGACGTTCGCAACTGGTGGTCAACATAGTCCTGGATAGTCAGATTATCATCCAAAGGATCCAGAGGTATAGCTCCCGTGAGAGTCTTGTAAGCACACTCTAAACACGGGTCTGACCATATGGCCGTGCAGCAAAACGGACCCTTATCATTTCCATTGGTGTCTATCCTTGCAGGAGTTTGCGCAGCTACAGGAGGGTCCTCAACAAGCTCTACAAGCGGGCTTACAGGCTCCTGAATGTTCTTCTTTCAGTTTTGCCCACCGATTTCTTATCTCCGACATTCTTATGAGTCCTTACTCTCTTTCCTGTTGTCTCCCTCGGCACTGTGTCACTAGGGAGACGGAGAGCAGAGGAATCAGGGGCAGCAGGCTTTTTGGGAATATCAATGTCAGGCTGCTCAGCAGTTGGATCATTTGGTACTGGAATCGTAGATGAAACTGATTTAGCCATTTGAGAAGCCCTACAAGTTGCTCGAATGGTATGCTCGATGGGCAAAGAGCTGACTTTTGGTTGAGCTTTGACTCCAGCAAGTCGCCTAGATGTCCGACTTGGTACATTAGTTGCTTTCTTATCCTCCTTTTCAGGCTTCTCAGCAGTCGAATCATTTGGCACTAGATCCGTACTTGGCACAGATTTAGCCTTTTGAGATCCCCTACGATTTGCTCTAATGGTATGCTCTATGGGCAAAGTGCTGAACACTGGTTGAGCTTCAACTCCTGCGAGATGCCCAGATGGCCGATTTGGTACATTAAGTGCTTTCTTATCCTGCTTATGCTTCCTTGACTTTGTCTTGCTGATAGGTTTAGTACCAACAGTCACTTCTTCGATCACACTGTCAAGAGATCCCCCTTCAACCAAAACAGCTGGCTAGCTCTGCAACTCAGCGGCTGCACTTTCATCCCCAAGCAGATCAGATGGTTTGCTTTGTCCATTCTCCAGATCTTCAGGTTCTGCAGCAAGGCCAGAGAAAGCAATAGAAAATTTGAAGATTGAACATTGTCACCTTCTTTAGAATTTTGTTCGTCTAACCTTCAAGCAGGGATTTGTTTACTGCATCCGCAGTTGTCATCCTCGTCTTCTTACTGGATGGCACCTATAACAGAAGAGTGAGGGAGACAATCAAGGGTCATAACAACAAAAGAAAGAAAGGGGAACTATGAATTAAGAGGTCAACACTTACTGTATAGCAGCTCAAATAAATACTCCTGGACTCCTCTTGGGCATTAAGTATAAGAAGAGAGACGGATGGCTTAAAACGGAAAACTCTCGTCCTAAAGAGATCATGGTGTCGCTCGTAACGTCAAGGTTAGCCTTGGTATGTGGACTGGACTCGTTGTTCCTATGGATCAATATGCCATAGTTCTTGATATGAAGTTCATGGACAAGACAAAAACGATGCCTATTCCACATTCCAACATCATGTGCATCGTTGAGGAGGGGAAACTTGCCATTGTAGCCTTGATTCGAGAAAGGTCCTCCAAGGTAAAAACAATCTCAGCAATGCAATTGACCATGGGGTCAAGAAGGCTGAAATTGTTGGAGGAAAACGAAATCATGGTGTCCATATTGCTAGAAGACTTGCCACCAAAAGGGGAGGTGGGCAAGACAATCGAGTGGGAAGGTGCAAGAATCCGAGGGAGCCTCCTAAACGAGGGAAGCAAAGAAAGAATGTGAAGAAGGTGGATTCGGGATACATCCAACCTTTAGTGGTGCTCCGGTTGAACTCCAAGTGAAGCATAGAGGGTTGTTTCAGAGGTGTAAGGAGTGCGGGGCACTAAACGAAAGGAGGGAGCCGTATGCCAAGAAGAGTCCGAGTGCCTATGACTACGCCAAAAGTTAGCGAAGGAAGTCCGAGGTCACCCCAAAATACTTGGCTAGGGTAGCCAAGGAGGAAAGCGGGGGCGAACAAGGGTTTGAGGCACAAGGAGACATTGGCCCACGGGAAACACTTGCCTTGGCTAAGGCAAGTTGGAAGAAGGAGAACTTGACGCGCATGGGAAATTCGACGCACGGGACACACTTGCCTAAGGGCAAGGCAAGTTGGAAGCCGTTGTCTTTGAGCAAAGACAAAATCAAGGCTTGCAAGAAAGACGCGAGGAGGACGTCCAACAACGAGACTTTTAGGAAGAACGCGAGGAGGACGTCCAACATCGAGGCTCATGGGAAGGACGCGACGAGGGCGTCCAACATCGAGGCTAACGGGAAGAATGCGACGAGGGCGTCACGAAAATAGGTGGGGGAGAATGATGCGGGCTAGCTAATTTGGAGACAAGGCTCGAAACGTGGTCCAATCCAAGAAGGCCCAAAGCTGGTCCATGTTCCGGATTCTTTTCCACCTTTCTCCAAACTTCTCCTAACTTGTAAATGTGTAGGGTATTCTAGAGAATTCTAGGACACTCTTGTAAACCCTAGGAGAAGAAGAGTCTAGACCACGGGGTCTAGATTCTTCCATGAGACATGTATATAGAGAGGTGTGGCTCATTTGCCAAACCCATCCTTGGAAATCCTCGAAAACCCAGCATCCTTGAGATCATCCAATATACAAAAGCAATACAAGCATCCAAGTTCTCCAAACGCAAGCGTTCCCAAAGTTCCATTCTCATCTTTAGTAGAGTTCCCACAAGTCTTTAGCGTTAGTCTCAAGGAGAGAAGATTGGACTTAGATACGAGACAAAGGTGTCTAAGTACCGTACGATCTTGAAAACATTAAGTCCATGACAAGTGGTATAGAAACTCCAATCAAGACAGAGTAACCTAAAATAGTAGTAACTGCAAACAAATATCAAATCTATTATCTTACGATTTTTGAGTTCCAATTTTCATCGAGGAAAATAATAACCACTGATGTCTTCTATTATTTTCCATTTTTCTTTATTTTTTTTTATTATTTTAATGCACTCCAGTAGGAGTTCACTCATCCTTTCCTTTATCTCGATGACATGCGTAACTAGGTTTTCATTTGGCACTCTACTTGAACCTTGTTTGTGGCTCTCATGACAACAGATGAAAAAAACGACAACAAATGCGTCCAAGGGGGACTGATAATAATTTCTCCTACATTAGTACATTCTAATGCCTATTAATCTTTCATAGAATCATCTTTTGTTAACAAGTTGGATTGCTCCGATCGGGGGTGGGGGAAGGGGGTGTTAAGAATATTATCTCAACAAAGTTATTAAATGTTGACAACGCCCAAAATAATTTGGGCGCTCTCTCTCTCTCTCTTTTTTTTTTTTTTTTTGAAAGTGATAATGTCCAAATTATGGACTCCACAGGATATGTTATTTCTCGTTGAAGGATAAAAATACCTCACTTCTCTTAAAATTATTCAATGAACACAAAGACAATGTTTGATCTCCACCAACATACGAGCTCAAAATTCAGAAACATTTTCTGAATAAAGGATATCCTTGGCAACAGTAACAAGAAAAGAGGAGAATGCACATAAACTTAACCCCAATAAAAAAGAGCAGAACATATCGATGCAGATGAATGTCACTCAATCCGAGTCCTTCCACTTTTAAGTTGCTGGAGGGAGCACCACTTAGCGAGAGTCTACTTATGAAAGCTAATTATACGGAATACATACAACGTATGCTAACCGTGATTTTGCATCCATTAATCTCTTCATTGATGCCATCATTCTTCCTTGTCCTAGCATTTTTCGTTAATCGCCCGGTGTCCAGATAACGAAGAACCTCCTCTTCGGAATTAAATATGTAGTTAACCATAGGGTTCACATAGTACTGCAATTACCAAACAATAGTGAGGTATAGAATAATTTATACAATATTCTTTGAACGCGCTTGCGCATGCGCACATGACAATTATGTATGACACTTAAGCATGCACAAACACCATTACACCAAAGATAGGGCATTCATATGTATAAACAGACACATGGACAAGCTTGTAAGTTGCAAATGCAAGGGAAGGAAAACAACTACGGTACCGTATCTTTTCCAAGTTTGCCCCCAAGCTTTTTTATTCTGATCTCCTTTAGCCATCCAGGTGGCAATTCTTCATCAATTGTCGTCTCAATTACAACCTGAGACAACATTTTGGCATCAGGTGAAGCACAGAGTGATATAAAAGATACAATGCCAAGGTGAAGCACTTCTCCTTTCCAAAAAATAATAAGCAATTCGAGTTATCAAATTCTCTGTGTTATATATGTAGTGCTCTATTAGGGCATGTGTACTCCTTTAAATTATATCATTTTTAGAAGCCAAGAGCGGTTTCATTGATATAAGAATGCTATATATATCAAATATGATATTTTTATCACTACTTAACAATCTAACCTTCTTAGAATGTTTTGAAGTATCTTTCATGAAGTTTTCATGAATTTTGAAAGGCTATGGCTATTATAATGTTGCGCCTCACTCAAAATCATGACCAATACCAATACCGTTACAAAATTTTGGCAACCGAAATGATGACTGATACCACGACTTTGAACCCTAGCATACAAGGGATAACTTTATTGGTGTGAAAAGTTTGTTAAAATGGGTATGTTGCCTACATTTAGAGACAACATAAATAGGAAAACACTGCATATTATGGAATGAAGGGAGTTCAAGCAAAACTCACTGAACATGGGTGTTGACGTTATGCATTTTATTTTATTCAATAATGCAAGAATGTTAAATGCAACAACTATTATTCATAATATCTAATTAAAGTTCAGCTTAAGCCAAACCAAAAGCAATATGCATCCCAAATAATCTGTGCTAGTTCACCCTGGAATTGGTTTTTATAAAAAGAAAAAAAAAGATAACAAATTTATTCTTACGGCAACTTCAAAAGGAATTGAAACTGGAGGCTATAACTAAGCTCAGTCACATAAATAAGCTGAGGCAATAGAAGTTTATCCAATATCTGGCAATTTCTTAAGTAGAGTTTGAAAACATTCTAAGATCCATCATACAATGAATGAGCTTGAAACTGCTCCTTAAGTTCGATAAACGCTTGACAAGGACTCAGCATGGTGAACACAAAAAGATCGACATCAAACTAAAAAACAATATTTGATAACAGGATGCAACTTAATATAGGCTTATATTGGTGAATCTTCAATTTTCCTCGCGTTCCGATTCCCTTTTTCATGAGACAAGCCCAATTCGAGCCTAAAAAGCGCAACAAACTTGTGAAAGAATTAGCTTGTTCAATATTTAAAAACAATGACGAGCTTTCAGGAAATAAAACTTGAATCAAGCTTTGTTCATCAACAGACAAGCTTAAGCCAATGCGGGACATGAAAAATGAGGAAATAAGTCTAAGCCAAACAATAATGAGTCCCCATAAGCTTGATTCACACCTACATAAGACTAGGCATAGGACTCATACGAATGACAAAAATAAACTGCAAACTTGTCAGGTTGATAGAATCGTGCTCAGATTCAGAGGAAGCTCGTCTTGGGACCAATAGATTGCTTCACGAGTCGAGTTTATAAATTTTACACTTGTTAGATAACCGAACAATCCATAAAGTTCAAGGCTCGGATCAATTAATTCTAAAGAAAAAGATTAGATCAACCTCCAGCCAATGAACAACTTCACCAACTCAAAGATTTTCTTTGGAGTTAAACTTCCTTATACACAAGGAAACGTCTGTGGAGACAAAAGGAAACATATGCCCCTTCAAGACACCTCCTCTACTGTTAAAGTGTTAATCTCATATACAACTGTAAAGTAAGATGGGGAACATATGTCTTTCCTAAATTTGTTGTACAGATTCAAAGTAATGCCGAAGTCACTTTCCGGCTACAAAGACAATTTCATTTTTATTTTCTCCCTTTCTGTGTGTCCATGTTCAATACGTTCTTTTTGAAAAGGTTTGGGAATTGGAATGGTAATACATATACAGAACAATTGTCATAGAAAAGGTCTATGGATGCCTAATCACCAAACAAAAAGACATCCATAATGTGAATTATATATTCATATGTGAGATAGGAATATGGGTCAGAACAAACAAATCAACAAACAAAGACAATGCACATAAAAGAAGGCAAGAGATTTGTTCAATGGAGAACAAAATATTCTTGCCCGGTTAATATTGATAGTGCCAGGGCGGTTGTGGTCTAAATTCTAAAATCTTTAACCAAACAACATGGAGTCATGGACATTGCGTCATTGCATGAAAATCACATGTAGAATTTACTTGAACTTCTTTTACCTATTCAGCATATTAAAAGCTGAGTTAAATATTTAATTGTTTCATGCAACAAAATCCTCATTTTTGGTGTCAGAGACTCAAGAGGTAAAAGTAAGCTTGCTAATCAATGCTTCACCAGGCATTCACCTCTACTAGCTCAAAATCTAGTTCATATATAAATAAATACTTGTAACCAGAACCCTACAATCTAAGCTAAATTCTCCAATGGAAAACTGATGGGGAAAACAATACAATACTTTGCTAGAAGAATGGTAGCTGATGTCTTCTTCATTTGGTTCTGCTGATATAATATTCTTCTGTTTTTCCATCAAGTATCTGGACACCTCTGGTTCAGAGTAGAATTTCATGCCAGTGGATCGCTCCACATAACACTGCGATAAAATATAGAGTTCCATAAGAGCAAGGTATTCAGAATTACTGCTACTTTTTTATTGTCCGCGTGTGTGTCGGGGAAGGAAAACAAAGAAAGACGGGAAAGCGGGTTGTCTGTGTAAGCTCCAATGGGAATCATCATTGAAACATTCAATAATGTGAAATCCATCATATGGAAATTAAGATAATTTAAGTTCATTAAAAACGTCGTTTAGCTTTCACCTTCCCCTTCACCATATAAAGGTTTAACTAGATGAATATGAAACAAGATCCATTTCTTCCGAGCAAGAATCCACACAAAAGATCATGAGAATGCAAGCATGGACGTAAGATAAGGTAGAACTAGTAGCATGAAGACAAATCATAAATGTAGAATGAAGACACCTAAATGCCAACAATAAGTAGCCACAAAAGATTCCAAGACGGCAGAAGTCAACAGATGTAGATATTGAAGCTTCTTGTCCCCATATAAATGATCTTGTAAATTGTATGTGGGGATGGAACGAACAATTTGAAGAATCTGAGTTGCAATTTGCATCACAGAAATCAACAACACATAACAGCTTCTGTTAAGAATTTGATTAGGCATCAGTACCCTGTACTTTGATCCCATCGCACGACCACTTTTTCGAACTTTCCACTCCAATCTCCAGCCACTGGGCAACCATCTGGGTTCGTCCTGCAACATGTATAATGCTTAAATTAAAACATCAAACAACCACCATAGATGTAGAGGGAAAAGACACATCTTTGAAATTCAAACTCACTCGGTTATCTAATCTGCTGGAAGTTGATTTGGAATGCTCACTTGGCGATTGGAATGCTTTGATCTTACTATTTTCGGCTTCTAAGACGCGAAGGAGAGCAGGCTTTGAGTAGCACTTCAGCCCAGATCTCTTGTTGACATAATACTGGAAATGCCAGATGCCAAAAGGTTATTTATGATGAGTAGGTAATGCTGACCAATAAATCTCAACTTAACACCATTTTCCGCTGCATATGTAAACCGAACATGCAAGTGTTGAAAAGTTCACTTAAAAGCTCGAAGATTTTGAGACCTCAGTAGGAGAAAGATATTTTATCGAAAAATTCTAAGATGCTATATTATAACAGCACAAAAACTCGGAAAGACATTTACCGGTCACAGTCTTCTTTCTTACCAGGATTCTCTGGGTTTGTATCCTAAAGTTATGTATATATCTTCCACTGTTGGTTTCCAGAGATACAATGACAAATTCGCAGAAACAATTCATAACCAGCTTCTCGACATTAAGTCATGCATCTGACATCCACATGCCACTCCCTCTAAAATAACTGAAAATTCAACACGGATTTTTATGCGGTTGGTTTTACTATTGAATATTATTATTTTAAAATCTTTTTGTTCACATGTCATTCAAAACAACGGAACATTCAACATGATTCTAGATTTCTAATCCAATGTACCATAATAAGCTGTAGCACTTAAGCCTATCATTGCCGGCAGTTAAGCTAGTAAATCTCCACATCCCGGCAATCACAACACAAGCTCCTCGCACAACCTGCGACCAATACCACTCCCAACACCACAGCACCCTTTCATGTGAATACTTATAAAATGATCTATTTCCTTCCCTCCGCAAAATGGAATGCATTGCACGAAGTACCTTCATCATTCATTGCCCTATAATTCTAACCAAACAATTAAAACTCAAGCTAACTAAACTATTGGATAGATGGCCACACAAAAGCAAACACACGCATTGCTCAAACAACAATCAAACCCAACGGCGAACTCACAAGTCCCTCGCCAAACCATATTCACGAAAAAACCACAACAGATTATTCCACATGCAATCAACAGTACCAAATCGAACTCAATTTCTATCCCCAAAACACGAATCACGGAATCAACCACTCAATTCCCAAAATCCGCCCACCCAAAACCCTAGGAAGCACGTCCCCAAAACACACAACCATAACAGATCCGAAATCAACCTTGATTTTGCGGCCATTCTTGGCCTCGACTTTCGTCCTCCACTCCGGCGGCGGCCAATCCGTTGACTCCTCCGCCATATCCCGAGAGGGAGAATTGAGAGTGAGGGGGAAGGGAGAAGAAGTCTTGGAGGGAGTGAAGTTGGAAGACAGGAAAGGGTACGGGAAAAGAGAGGAAAGCGCGGTTTTTGTGGGGAAGAATCCGAGAGGTTCGGACACCACGTGTACGGTGTGCTGAATTGGACTTGTACAGTGGACTAACGGGAGTGGGGAATAACTTTGTTTTGGTGCTTGTGCACCTGCATCAAATTCAACACCCTTTTTTTATTTTTTATTATATATAATATATAATTAATTTTAAAAAATAAAAAATATTATAATAATATGATAATTTTATCGAATTTATTTATTTTATATTATAATTTTACATCTTAACACGTATTTGAGTATATTTTTTAATTTTTTATTACATCATTATTTTATTTTTTCTCTTTTGTATAATTTTATTTCATATAATCTAATGGAAGTGTTCTTATTGATCCGTTTCATGATGGTTTGATCTAGACATCAATACATCTATAGTAAACTACTACTCCTCCGTTTTATTTTTTTATCTTCTCAAAATAAATGACTTTTTTTTATAACCTTTTAACATAAAGTACACTTATTAATTATTTTCTCAAATGTTATAGTAAACTCCACTATCACTAAAAAAAAATATTATTTCTTCGTTAAAATCTCTACAAATTCAACACATACATAGATTTTCATATTGGATCAAAACATTTCGATTAATATGGAACGGAGGTAATTATAGATCAATAATTCAGGATCTTGAACAAAGTGATTATCACACACATTTAAAAAGGGATAGTACCTTGATCCATGATTTGCTAAGAGGATGATGATCAAAGCACTTCAACTTTGTCCCTATTGCTTTCTCTCTTTTCTTTGATGGAAAGGATTAGAATGTGATAGGAGAAGACAGAGGATCAAAAGCCTTGTATTTATAGGCAAAAGTAGTTACTAACTTCCATAACCACTATAACTACTTTATTTTAATGATTATATTTATGATTTATCAACATAAGATATAAATAAGGTGTCTTCATATTATTAACCATAAAATGTGTAACTTGTAATCATCAAGTATATGTCACACTATGTGCCACATAATGAAAAATATTCTAACATTCTCTCACTTGGCTTATATATCTTCTTTATGCTTAAAACTTGTAATTATTATCTTAAGGCTCAACATACAAGTTACAACTTCTTTAACATGGTTAATCCATATTAAGTGAAATCCATAAAGGATTGTAACGGTTCTACGTCATTTGTTTGATATAGTCCTTTCTATGTATCACAATATAGAAAATTATCTAACATAACTTTTAACATAATGGTCCAACGATTATATTTCCATTTCGGAAATCTTGTTATCATACAAATAAATCAATATACATCATAAATGAGAATAGGATGAATGATATAAGAAACAACACTTAAATGATATTGATGTGACATGTCATAAACATTATCATAAAGTCAATAAGCAACTGTTGTGTGCTGTATGCTAAATACTGAGTGCTGTGAAGTGTTGTTGCATGGTGTGTGCTATATCTTGTTTGCTTGTATAATGAAGGTGAATGTATAAAAGGAGTGTAAATTCATAAATCGGTGGCATCACTCCATGATATATAACACAGAAGCCTTGTGTCTGTCGTTTATGTTATATAATGATTTGATAGTGACATTTTTTCATTGATCCTGTGAAGTCATTTTGTTATGAAGGTATCTCACTGTAGGAATCCCAATGCTCTGGTTTGCCTGATCCTCTTTCGAGGATGTCCCTTTTGCTAAAAGTGATGAGAGCTTACTTATGAAATTGAATAAGTCTTTCCAAGGACATAATTATAACATTGAGAATATTTATTGTCTATCATTTTTATGTGCTTGATATGACGGTGAGTATAACAAAATCTTGAGTGAACTGTTGAGTGCAGCAGGGCATGAGACTTGGACTGAAGAACTGTCGTGTCACAGTATCATTATCTCAGTTTGTTGATATGAAGATCTTGACTATCATACCATAAAGGATACGATAATTGTAAATGACTTGAATAATGTCTGGAGTGTCAATTGACGTATGGTTTCAAACAATGTTACGTGATGTTAAATGTGCTTATGTGACTAAGATGAATCACTAATATGCTTGTGATGATAATTATAAATGCCAGATTGGTATGATAATTTCAGAGTGTTGGATCAAAGAATCTAAGTAATCATTTCATTTTTCTTTTCTTACCTTCTTTTCTCGTGTAACCCTTGATAATGGGACCGATACGTTATTGAGCTCACATAGCTCACGGTTACTATTTTCTATATCTTTCTTCTACTCTTTGTCACAGAAGCAAGGCTTGGAGGAGAAGTATGATCTAAGATTTGATGCTAGATGTAACTTATGTGTGAAAAGTATTATGATTTTAGAAATAGATGTAAATTTTGCTACAAAGGTGATATTCTGAGTTATGATTGAGTGCATCAAAAGTTTCTAACGTAATGATATATATAACTTAGCTTTATTCTTATGACTAAACCAGAAAGTATAGTTTTTGCCCAGGTGAGTCGTTGGGTCTAACGACAGTAATGGCCCGTGAATTCCTAGGAAGAGGTTAGGAAAGTGGGGGTGTTATAGATTGGTATCAAAGCAAAAGCTTTAGGATAAGAATTAAGTTGAATCATTTAGGAATAAGTTAAGCACAATACAAATGCATGGAGTATAAGATAACTAGAATAGCATGAGTTGTATTAGATTGAACTCATAGGTTGTTTGCTTAATTGGAATTAAAAACGTCACTGTGCAAATAAGACCAAACAAGAACAAAACCTTGATGTTTTGAGGATATATTTGAAATGATAAAAGAAGAGGTAAGATGTGCTAAGAAATGACATTGAGGAAATATTCTGAAGCAGTATATATGACAGAGGAAAAGGAGACTGAGATTCTTATCTTGGTTGTGGTTACCAAATAATTGATCCATGTACAACAACGCCGTATCTGGTATTTGATTGGGTTTATTTTCTGATTTGTTGTTTCATTCCTCGAGTATTAAGAGTATAAGGGTTTATTCCTATGAGGAACTTTGATATAGCTGGAATAAGTTAGAAAGCAGTAGAGTATGTTACCAATAACTTTGAGGAAATGTTCTCAAGTGGTGTTTATGATAGCAAGAATAAGACTAGGATGTCCATCTTACTTGTGGCATTTGTTTGGTTAAAGTGTATTGTGTTGCTATTTTGTGTGGCATGAATGACCTTCCTTAGTGTTGTTGATTTATATACTTCCAATTATGAGGTTATAAACGAGTATCCTTATGAGGATCTGTAGGGTTCGAGTTTCAACCTAAAATGGGGTGAATAGGTTGTATAAGACTTTGTTGGTCTTTTTCCATGGAATACTTGTTTTGTGAAGACTATTGCCTTATGCAGACTACTAGGTAGTCTGTAGATAACAATTGGTAGTCTACAGTAGAGACTTGAAACTCTTTGATTTTATCCTTTTCAGGCTGTGATGATCTATTAGAAACAATTCTTAAATATCAATGTAATGAAAAGCAATAGATAGACACAGTATTTATAGTGGTTCAGACACGCGATATCAAATGATGATCGAGAGCTTAGTCTAGTCTTCCCTTTGTGACCAATGTAGTCAAGTCAAGAGCTGAGTATCACTATCTTCTTGTTTTAGATTACAAAAGAATTTCCTTTTACAAGTTATCTAACTTGTATGAAAGACGAAGAACCTAGATGCTTTGCACAAATTCGAGCTTTGGAATCTGCTGCAAGATTTTGTTCTTCTGCAGACTAGTGACACTTTCGACTGTATGTTCACGACTTAGCTTTCTTGAGTAATCTTTGAATAGCTAGATTCCTTTGCGCTCTTTTCCTTTTCAATCCACGTTTAACAGCGCATCTCAATAAGCCTCACCGAATCCCTTTTAAAGGCTCAAGGAACGAACCTTCGTAGACACTGCACTATTCCTCGTAGTCCACTCATGTCCCCTAGCATCTCCTTCCTGATGCTAGCAGTCCACTGTCCCCAAAAACTGTGCCGTTGTTACTTTAACTCAAATCTTCACTTGACTAACTTCAAACCTCTGACCCCACCCTGGTAATCACCTCTGCTGCAATCCAGTCTGCTGCGACTTCTAGTCTGCACCCAGTCTCTGTTACAACCCTAGTCTGCATCCCATACTGCAACCCTAGTCTGTACCCAGTATCTGTTGCAACCCTTGTCTGTACTCAGATCTGACTCAGTTCATGCCTTGCCATGTTGGTCCTCGTCTGCAAGCTCCTTCCTTCATCCTGAAGCCTTTGAGTTCTTTTGTTGCTTAACAATGTACTAGCTGTTTATCCAAAGTCCTCTGTAGTAATCTGCATCTGGTGGCTTGCACGATCTTCATACATCTACAACCGTCTGCTCACTGGCATCTGACCTAGACTGCACCTACCTATTTGACTTCTAGCCTAACCACACTAACTACATTATAACTAATACATTTAAGTTTTGTTACATCAATTTCTATAATGAAGGGATTGCACATTCCTATCAATCTCTCCCTAAATTGATGCTAACAAAAACTTCTAGGTAATACAACAAGTATTCACTTTTCTTACAAACTATGTACAATTCAATAATAAGATAAATTTAGCAATCTAAGTATTACCTTTGATGCTCTTTGCCTCTGCTACGCTTGTGTCTTCTTTCCTAATCACTTTCTCTGTTGCGCATACGATGCCTTTCCTTTGAGTCTTTTCTGAGGCGTCTTTTTTGTTCCTCATATGATTCTTCCCCATGATGCTTTGACCTTTCGGGCTCCTTCCCCTTTTTAGAGGAGCTTTTCCTTTTGAGAGCAGCAGATTTCTCCCCCTGTGTTTGATGCTTCTCGTCTGTAGATTATTTCTCCCCCTTTATGTTAGCATTTAGGGTGGAGATTAGTGCTTCAAGAGTAGTTCTGATGCCCTTGAGTTCAGAAAAGATATTTTCTGAACAACCTGTAATTTGGTTTCGAGAAGACCAAATTTGATGTCATTGATGCGCATATGGTCATCAATCTGTTGCTTGGTGGTCTGCATTATGGCATTGAGCTTGCGTAGTGCAGTATATTGTTGCTCCTTGAATTTTCTGAAGTTGGAGGTGTGGATTCGTTGATTGTGAAGATTCACTGATCTGTTTTGCTTCATCTGATCAATGACTCCCGCTGCTAGATTTCGTAGAGCCTCTCCAAAGTTGTCAAAGGTGGATTTTCTGAGTTCCTTTTCGGCTACAAGGTCTGCTGCAATTGGCTCCAAGACTTCTAGGAGATCATGAAAGGCGGTCCTGATCCATGAGTGCATTCCATTAATCTCTTGATCAAACTAGCGCAGTCGGTACTGTGTTGTGTCTTCTAAGGTTGAAGAGAAAATTCTTTCACCTTGCTCATGTGGTTGAACAGAGAAGACTTCACCTTCATGTTCTTCAAAAGCTTTCTTAAGGTCTTTATTTGCTGTTGGAGTCATCTTGGCAGCTGAGACGTCATTGTATATTGGCTTCAGGAATGCAGAGGGTACATGTGGTTCTATTTGATATAGACCAAAAGCAGATGGTGGAGTAAAGACTATGTGTTCAATATCTCTAGATGGAGTTGATTGATATGTCTCTGCTACAACCAAATTGAAGTCGTCTGCATCCATTGTCTCGACTGTAGGGGTAATGAACTCGTCTGCATGTGTTGGGACTTCGATGGATGTAACCTCATCTGCAGGTGAGTCATCTTCAAAATCTTGAAATTCTTTTGTTTGTTGTTGAGTGACTTGTCCACAGTCTGCATGCTCATCAAGTGGTTCTTCTGCTACAAGAACGATGATCAATGGTGTTTCTGCAACACATTATTCAGTTGAGGACTCATTACGACCTTCTTCTGTTGTTTGGAATGCTACTGGATCTTATTGGGTGATAATTAGAGGAGCATCTTCTTTAGCAGCAGATGTCTCGTCCGCAACATCCTCGTCTGCAGGAGTTTCTTAAGGTTGCTCAGCTACAGTTGGTGGTACTGCTTCTAATTGTTCTTCAATTGGAGAAACTTTGCTTTTAGCTACAGATGGTTCTTCTGCAGCTTCCATTGCTGCATGAGTTTCCTTTGTTGCAGGAGGATCTTCAGATTTCTCTGCTGGAGTCTGCTGCAGTTACACTCCTTCAGCAGCTACTTGATCTATGATGTCATCTTCATCATTATGAGAGTCTTGTGAGGTTGGTCACCTCTATTACTATCTTCATCATTACCTGCTGGTTGATGTTCTTCCAGATCAGGTCGAGAGAGATATTCATAAACCTCCTCGGTGGCAGCTTTGATATGTTTTTCTAGAATTCTCTAGAATTCTGCTTCAATCTCTGGAGTGTTGACAAACTCAACATGCCTAAGGAGAGCATGTCTGAGCCTTTTTATCTTCAGTGTGGAGTCCTTGAACTCAAGAGCTCCATTGATTAGGAAGTGAGGCTCCTTGGGTCTTGTTGACCTCCTTACGTCCTTCTTTTGGAGTTCAACCAGCTGATGAATCTCCCCTTCCGTCATTCTAGTTATGTCACCAATCAATGTTTGGGATTGGTCTGGATTGATTTGGTAGAGTGTTTTGGGTCCTTGAGGATTTAGCTTTGGTCTTGCAGACCGTGTAGTTCTCCTTGTAGTCCTTGCTAGTGCCTTCTAAGTTGGTGTTGATGTTGATATTGGTGTTGGTGTTGTTCTTGTCCTCTTGATAGGTAGATTGTGTTGTGACACTAACTCCTGAATCAATTTGTCGCTTTCAATCTTTTCCTTCATCTTGGCTCGAGTCCTTTCTCCTAGCAGTTGGTAGGTTTGCCTCGACATCCTTGACCGTCTGCATGACTGATTCAATGATTTTCTGAGGAGAGGGTCTTTTGCTGAGTTGAGGGTGTTGTTGTTGTCCATATGACAATTGCAGTGGTAGGTTGGTCATTTGCAATTTATGAAGTTTCCATTCTACTTTCTAAGAATGGAACAATTGTTGTTGTTATGGTTGGCTCTGCTGCCAGGGGTCTGATGGTGAGAGTTGGTGCAGCAGAGTCAACTAAGGTTGGTTCCATTTGAAGAGCTGACATTTTGGCCTCGATTTCCCTTATTTCGACATGAGTGTAGCCTTCTACAGCAAGTCTCTGTCTGAACTCAGCTCGAGGGCCTTCTCTTATCTTCTAAAAGCTTACTTGGGCTTCCAAGATCAGATTCTTCAAGTCTTCACCTGCTCCTGCCTTGAGGAACTGAATTGCTATGTTTGCATCATGAAGAGGGCTTAGTTATCAGCCCAGTCTGCACGACTGCAGACTGACCAATGACTTCCTTAGTCTGTACTATTGCAGACTGGGTTTCTTCTTCATTGATTGTGATTTGATCTGCAGCAGGTTTGTCGGATATTGTTTCCTCGTCGGAGGTATGTACAATGATTTTCGTCCATGTAGCCTTTGGTTTCGTTCACACAAAGACTTGAGTCCAGCCTCTTCGATCAATTCTGCCATGTCTCTGACTTTTTCTTGCTCGTCTCGAATTGAATTAAAGTCAAACACGACGCCTGCTTAAAGTTCAATTCTTCTTGAAGGACTCCTCTAAGATTCAGAGGATTTCTGGCTTTTCTTTGATGAACTGGATGGCGTGTTGACCATTTTAAAGTGATTTGAAAGAATCACGATGCTTTTGGAAATCGAATTGAAGTGTTTTTCAAGAACTTAGGGTTTCGATTTCGTGCAGTAGAGCGCTCATTCAATATGTGTTGCTCATTCAATATGTGTTGCTCATTCAATATGTGTTGCTTATGTTTCTTTAAGAACAGAGTGGTATCAACCTTACCTCATTCAAATTTATTCTCGCAGAGAAAAGTTGAGAGAGTTTCATACCATGCCCTAGGTGCTTGTTTTAACCCATATAATGCCTTATCTAGTCTATATACATGATCTGGATATTCATAATCTTCAAAGCCAAGAGGTTGTTCGACATAAACTTCCTCTTGTACCTTTCCATTCAGAAATGCACTTTTTACATTCATTTGAGAGGCTTTAAATCCTTGGTATACTACATAGGCAAGGAACATTTTTATGGCTTCTAATCTTGCTACTGGTGCAAAGGTTTCATCAAAATCAATTCCTTCTTCTTGTGAGTATCCCTTTGTAACTAATCTAGCCTTGTTTCTGATGACTGTGCCATTTTCATCAAATTTGTTTCTAAACATCCATTTGCATCCTACACCTGGATAGTTTTTGTGTCTTGGTGTGAGATACCATATCTCATTTCTTTCAAACTCATTTAGTTCTTCTTGCATTGCATCCACCCAGTTTGGATCATTTAGAGCTTCTTTTATTACCTTAGGTTTTATTTTAGATATGAAACAGCTAGCCAGACATTCTGCATTTGTTACTCTCCTAGTCTGCACAGTTGCATTCTTATCTCCTATAATATCATCCTGTGTGTGTGTCTTAATCCATCTTCCTTTATCTTGTTCATTTGATTCTACTTGTTGTTGAGATTGTTCTTCTTCTTCTTCTTCTTCTTCTTCTGTAGTGTCATTGCGTGCAAACGACTCTTCCTTGTCTGTAGTATTAATGACCTCTTCTGCAGCCTGTTCATTGCATATAGATTCCTCATCAAATACATTTGCGTCTCTTAGGAATGCTTCTTTTTCATCAAATGATACATGAAGTGACTCCTCAACAGTATGTGTTCTCTTATTGTATACTCTAAATGCCTTACTATTTGTTGAGTATCCTAAGGTTGCCTCATCTGCCTTAGGATCAAATTTCTGTAAATAGTTTTTATCATTGTTGTGTATATAGCATATGCATCCAAAGACATGAAAGTATTTAACACTTGGTGTTTTTCCTTTCCATAATTCATATGAGGTTTTCTTATAAAACTTGTGAATTGTGCACCTATTTTGAATGTAGCAAGCTGTGTTCACTGCTTTTGGATATGTTTGCATCAGCAAGCATTGTTCTAGTTGCCTCTATGAGTGTTCTATTCTTTCTCTCAACCACACCATTCTGTTGGGGTGTTCTAGGTACTAAGAAGTTATGCTTAATTCCATGATCATTGCAGTAGACATCTATTCCTGTCTGATCAAACTCAGTACCATCATCACTTTTGATTGTGATTACTTGTATTCCTTTTTCATTTTGGATTTGTCTAAGGAAACTTGTTAGCAGACTACATATTTCACTCTGTTTATGTAAGAATATTACCCAAGTATATCTGGAGTAATCATGTACTATAACTAGAGTATATCTTTTTCTGCTTAAGCTTTCCATCTCAACTGGACCAAAGAGATCCATATGCAGTAGTTCAAGAATCCTAATTGATTCTGAAGAGTTTAAATGTTTAAAGCTTGTCCTAGTCTGCTTTTCTTCCTAGCATGGTCTGCATAACTTATCATTTTTGAATTTTATTTGTGGGAGTCCTCTTACTAGGTTTTCTTAGGATAATCTTGCTATGGTTTTGAAGTTCAGATGAGTTAATCTCTTGTGCCATAACCAATTTGTATCTTCAGCTTCTTTAGTATAGAAACAAGTAATCTGTTTTGATTGTGAGGAGTCGAAGTCTACTGCATATATATTTCCTTTTCTAATTCCTAGTAATTTGACTTCTTGTGTGATCTTATTTATTACTTGACATTATCATGAGTAAATGACACATCATAGTTCTTATCACATAACTGAATAATGGATAACAGGTTATGTTCTAAGCCCTTGACATAAGCAATATCTCTAAAGATTAAAGAACCTGTACCAAGGTGTACCTGCCTTTCCTCCTCTAAATATGACAAAAGGTTCTTGTTCTTTTCTGAAATCTTCAAGGTTGGATTTTTTTCCAGTCATGTGTCCTCAGCATCCACTGTCCAAGTACCATATCCCCTTTTTCTTTTCCTGTAATGAAAACATGAAGAGCTTGTACATGGTACTCACTCATCGGGGTCCTTATTGGTTAGCTTTTGGAATCCACACTTGAATTTTCTTCTTATGTGAGTTCCAGCATTCAAACGATTTGTGGCCAAGTTTGTCACAGGTAAAGCAGTAGATCTTTGGTCTTATGCTTCTCAGTGGTCTGCTGCTCTTGACATGAGCATATATGTCTCGAATATGGTTTTCTCCATGTTGATTTCAAGGAGTTATTCCATACTGAGTTGTTAGGTGTATGTTGAGCTCCATAGGGCCCTTCTCTAAATTCGATTTGAGAGTTTCTTGCTCTCTTTTTATGATACATATATACAGGTAGTCTGATCCAGTTCCTTTGAGGCTGAGCAGTAGAGATCTTACTTTGCATTACAGATCTCTTTAGAATATTGTTCTTTTTCAGAACTGTTGGTGCAGCTGAGTTATTCCTACTCTGCACGGTTTGTGCAGTAGAGTATTGACTCTTATGCACATATCCTGCAGCATAGTCTTTCTTCGTCTGCACCCCTGCTGCAGTAGAGATATTTTTTTCTCCAGGACTTTTGCAGTGGTCTGCTCATCTTTCTTGGTAATTACCTTTTTATCCTTATTGTTATTTATCCAATCATTGTATCCTATCCCAGTTTTATCATGGGAAGATTGACCTACATTGATTAGTTTTTGTAGATCTAAGATCTTGCCATTCCAGGCATCTACCTGCTTTGAAGCTCAGTGTTTCTCATAGTCAGTGTTTCCACTACTACATTGAGAAGCTTCACTTTTTCATTTGCTTCCTTCAGATTATCTTGAGCATTGATTAGACTATTTTTAGTCTCTTCATTTAAATTGTATTTCTCTTTGAGAGTTGCAATTTGCTTAAGATTTTCTTTTAGAAGAGAAATAAAGCTTTCAGAGGTTTCTTGAATTGCTTCCTTCAATTCCTCTGTAGTAGCTTCTGAGTCAGAGAGATTAAATACCTGCTTTTGTTCTTCTACTTTTTCCATAAGGCACAACTGAGCATTTGACATGATATCTTCATCATCAGAGTCTGTGTCACTCCATGTCTTTGTTGCATATGCCTTGCCTCTTTCCTTCTTCCCAAGGGTGGCCTTGTTGTGGTCCTTTTTGAATTTTGGTGCAGACGAGTCTTGAGTTGGTTGTCTGCATTAAGCAGCAAAGTGTTATGGTTTATCACAGTTGTAGCTGCATCTTTGTTTTTTGAGGGAAAGCTCTTTTTGAAGGTTCTCTTTTTGAATAGCTCCTTGAACTTCTTCCCCATCAGTGCCAGTTCTTCTGATTGATCTTCTTCACTTGCAGACGAGGTGTCACTGTTCTCCTCTTCTACCATGGATTTCAAGACTCTCTCTTGAGTTTTGAAAGCCAAGGCCTTTTTTCTTGCATTATCAATCTGCTTCTTCTACTCAACTTCAAGATTGTAAGTGTGCAAAACACCATAAAGGGTAGCGAGGGACATCTTTGTTAGATGTCTGGATTCTCTTATAGCAGTTGTCTTTGTGTTCCAGATCCTCATTGAGACCAGCTCGTATTGTTGTATCAATACATTCTTCTTATTCTCTCTGATCTCATTAGTTCCTTCGTTTCTTAGCATTAAAGCTTCCCATGCTTCATTTGCTGTCTTGGTATGAACCATAATTTCAAACATGTTGTCATC
>LIEC01007654.1:56115-104175 GCA_001925005.1 Drosera capensis
AGACGAGGTGTCACTGTTCTCCTCTTCTACCATGGATTTCAAGACTCTCTCTTGAGTTTTGAAAGCCAAGGTCTTTTCCCTTGCATTATCAATCTGCTTCTTCTGCACAACTTCAAGATTGTAAGTGTGCAGAACACCATAAAGGATAGCCAGGGACATCTTTGTTAGATCTGTGGATTCTCTTATAGCAGTCGTCTTTGTGCTCCAGATTACACCAAGAGATCTTACAAACTTAAGATTGACATCCTTATTTTTGAAAGTCTTTCCCAAGGTTTTGAGATTATTGATGAGAATGTTGAATCTTTCAAAGAAGGTTGTCAGATCTTCATCAGACCTCATTGAGACCAGCTCGTATTGTTGTATCAATACATCATTCTGTCTTTCCCAAGGTTTCTTAACATTAAAGCTTCCCATGCTTCATTTGCTGTCTTGGTATGAACCACAATTTTAAACATGTTGTCATCTAGTGATTTGAAAATTTGGTTTGGAGCTTTTCTCCCAATCATCTCTAGATCCCAGTCTTCTCTAGTCCAGAGGGATTTTGGTAGTTGTACTTCTCTTGTTGGGTCCTTTGGATCTGGCATCATCGGAACATTTGGTCCATCCAGGACAATATCTTGCATCCTCTCATCAACAGAGTTGAGATGTGCAAGCATTCTCAGCTTCCAGTGGTTGAACTTTTCGAAAGAGCAAGTTAGAGGTTCTCCACTGTTAGGACATTTAAGAAACTTTGGTGGTGCCATTGTTGATGATAATCTTCACACAAACAAACTGTTAGTAACTTCTTTGCATGTCTGGAAAGTCAGGCTCTGATATCAATTGTAGGGTTCGAGTTTCAACCTAGAGGGGAGGTGAATAGGTTGTATAAGGCTTTGTTGGTCTTTTTCTACGGAATACTTGTTTTGTGTTGACTATTGCTTTATGTAGACTACTAGGTAGTCGGCGGATAACAATTGATAGTCTGCAGTAAAGACTTGAAACTCTTTGAGTTTATTCCTTTCAGGCTGTGGTGATCTATTAGAAACAGTTCTTAAATATCAATGTAATGAAAAGCAATAGATAGACATAGCATTTATACTGGTTCAGACACTCGATATCAAATAATGATCTAGAGCTTAGTCCAGTCTTCCCTTTGTGACCAATGCAGTCAAGCCAAAAGGTGAGTATCACTATCTTCTTGTTTTAGATTACAAGAGAATTTCCTTTTACAAGTTATCTAACTTGTATGAAAGACAAAGAACCTAGATGCTTTGCACAAATCCGAGCTTTGGACTCTACTGCAAGATTTTGTTCTTCTGCAGACTAGTAACACTTTCGACTGTATGTTCACGACTTAGCTTTCTTGAGTAATCTTTGAATTGCTAGATTGCTTTGTACACTTTTGCTTTTCAATCCACGTTCAAGAGCGCTTCTCAATAAGTCTCACCAATTCCCTTTTAAAGGCTCAAGAAACGAACCTATGTAGACACTGCACTATTCTTGGCAGTCCACTCATGTCCCCTAGCATCTCCTTCCTGATGCTGGCAGTCCACTGTCCCCAAAAACTGTGCCGTTGCTACTTTAACTCAAATGTTAGCTTGACTGACTTCAAACCTCTGACCCCACCCTGGTAATCACCTCTGCTGCAATCCAGTCTGCTACGACTTCTAATCTACACCGAGTGTTTGTTACAACCCTAGTCTACATCTCATATTGCAACCCTAGTCTGCACCCAGTATCTGTTATAACCTTCGTCTGTACTCAGGTCTGACTCAGTTCATGTCTTGCCATGTTGGTCCTCGTCTGCAAGCTCCTTCCTTCATCCTGAAGCCTTTGAGTTCTTTTGTTGCTTAACAATGTACTAGATGTTTATCCAAAGTCCTCGGTAGTAGTCTATATCTGGTGGCTTACACAATCCTCATAAATCTGCAACCGTCTGCTCACTGGCATCTGACCTAGACTACACCTACCTACTTGACTTCTAGCCTCACCACACTAACTACATTATAACTAATACATTTAAGTTTTGTTACATCAATTTCTATACAAATGGAGGGATTGCACATTCCCATCAGGATCTCTATTGAGATGACTCTTGTTAGTCATTGTGTTATATTTGGCTAGGCGAAGATAAATAAATCGTCTATGGTCATGTTGGTTATCAAATGGGTCTTTATTTGTCACATATAATGTGAATATGAGTAATATAAGATGTGAATGAAACTCCTTCACATAACGGTTACTATTGCAAGTGTTAGTACTATTTGAGTCAGACCTCATGATTGTTATTCTATATCTCATTATTGTTGTACAGGAGTTATAGATAGGGTGTGTGGTTGTATGTATAATGATAGTTAGTACAACTTCTTAACACGATATGAGTTCAATAATGGAAGTCTTGGTAAGAATGAGAAATAGCATTAAATCATGTTGAGCTATTATCTATATATTGCGAGTATGATCTTTGACACATGTTATACATGGGAAGTGTTTGATTCTAGGGAATATAAGTGTTGTATTCCCAAAGATGCATTTTGGAATAAAGGTTCATCGCATCCCTTATGAATACTCTAACTGAGAGTTAAGATGCTGCTTATTAAGCATTAAAAATATTATTAGAATGAACTGTAAGAGACAACAGTCTATGGAATTTTATATATACTCTTTATTAATACAAGAATTGTATGAATCCATGAGTTGATGATCCAAGTATAAGAAAACACAATGCCTTTTAGGATTCACAATCATGTATCAATTTGAGATTTAGCATTGCCCAAGTTATGACTCTGATGAGAGATCATATAGAATCAAGGTGGAACCGGAACTTGAGCGCATATACTGGTGAAGATTTGATATGTTTGCAAATCTTAGATTTTGACTATTGAAATGAAGAGACTTATATCAAATTTTGAAATATAAGAAATGGTAAAATATGAGATAAGGTAGTGTTATGTTAACTACTCTTGGAAAATATAGTGATGCGTGAAACTTAAACTCTCAATGACAATTTGTTATTGGAGATATATAAGAAACTGTATTGTTTTATCTCATATGAACTTCAAGAATAGCATACACTACAAACTAAGTAGTGAGGACGGTGAAAAAAAGACAGGAAATCTTTCAAACGGAACTTGAAGATTTCATCTTCCTAATGCAAAATATACCCACAAATGTTAATAGTTAGTTTGACAAGATTAAAAAATTTAGCAGCAAAGAGAAAGTTGTCTCGTGTTCAAGAATTTAATGGAATATTCTGAAGTTAATATTTTAGAATAAAATTGAGAGCTCTAGAGGTAAAAATAAATTATAACCCGAACTTGAACTGTGAATAAGGACTCTCTTCGTGATAAAAAAAATGTAAGTTATAGTGTTCAAGGTTGATATTTTTATAGAGAAGCTCCGGTATACGTTACATCTACTATTCTATTCATCCAGGATTCTAAGACTTAGTAATGTCTCTGAATCAACCATGCTTACCTTTTGCTAAATGAATTAGAGTTACATTATAGTGGTTGCTTAAGAGATGTGAGATTAGGTTGAACTCGACATGGATCAATATCTGAACAATTATGGTAATGTGATGGGACAATGAGATTTCAGATTATATCAAAGATTGGGATATCAAATCTAGTGGTTGCTTCATAAAGTTATCCTGCATGACAATTGGGTCACTTCGCAAATCAGCATGATCATGGAGATAAGAAAATTTAGATTTTGTCTAGATTTCATCTTGATTCCCTTTATACTCTAAGTAGTATAAATAAGGAGTGAAACTCCATTGAACTCCTTCGTGGTTCAAGGATCAATCCTTCTTATAATTCATCAAAGAGAAATAAAATGCACCCGATGATCAAGCAAGTGGTGAAGTCCTTGCTTGAAGTGTTGTTTATGATGGCTTTCTACCTTGCGCTCATGAGGTGGGTGATCAGTATCATAGAACTTTTCTTCGCAACGCCTGAGGAATTGGATGTTGTGTTTCGATATGTCATGATACCAGTTATATTAGTTTTAGGACCTATATGTTTGATCTTATGTTGTAGTAGGTAGAGATGAGGCTAAAATGATGTTATACGATATTAATAAAATCTCATGTTTTGATGGATGATCTACTGGGAGTAAATAGCCAGATATAAGACCTTATAAGCTCTAGCAATACTGCTATTACAATTGAAAGAACCTTGAGAATTACTGGGATGCTTAGATGGATGAGAAAAGTGATTATGATTGTAAAACTAAAACAATGCTATTACATCAAGTGACATTGTGGAAAACAAATGCTCAGGTAGTAACACTGAGAGTAAGGAATAAGAAGTGTGCCATATCTGTGCTTCCTAATCATATATTTCTATGTGGTTCTTCTGTTGTGCACCAACATTGATACATGATAAACTATAGATGCACTCAAAATTTGTGAAAACATCTTTGGCAATGGAAATAGGTGTCTATGGTACTTTGTATGGCCAAATGTAGACAAGTTATACTGTGATGATTGAATGGAATTATGGTTAATTCGGGTTAAAATCAAGCCTGCACAAAGGATTGATAAACTAGAATGAATCCACTGCATTTGTGATTGAAGATATGATAAGCCTTGCTATATTGTTATATAATGAAGGTTCGACACAACCGTCTCTTATACTTAAGGTCTCGGTTGAATCTATATTTGAGTTGTCGTTCTTAAGTATATGAAATATTGTATTTTGTTAACATAGGGGAGGAACAATTTCCTTTCACCAAGGAATTATCAGCTGCTAGTTTAAACAATGTGGTACCTTATAATTCAAATCCAGCTAGTATAAGGGGACTTAAGAAACTATTGAGTTGAATTGATTATGGCCATTGAGTTCGAGGTTTATATAAAAATAGTTTTGGATAATATGATTTTGCAAGGCTAAGGCTGTCAAGTTTAATATGCATGAGGCATTTGGGCTAGAAGATTATACCAACATATGAGACCATATTATTCAGTTTAGTCATATAAGTATTCCAAAATAGGAACTAAGAATCGTTGAGAAAGAAAATCTATCTTCATGGCAAAGGTTGCAAGAAGTTGTTTGTGTAAGAGGTCAAGTTGTTATACAAAAGCATAAGCATATGTGTAAGAGGTCAAGTTGTTATACAAAAGCATAAGCATATGCCTGATTCTTGTATTGGTAAACTAGGCTTGTATTTGATACTATCATCAAGCTTATTTCCTTTACTTCATGCTAAATATTGGGAGTTGAATTATGATGGTTATCTTGGAGCAACAAAATTAAGGATGAGTTTAACATGGATCAATAAATGATCAAATCATCTGGATATGAGGAGATGATGGGATTTTAGATCATGCTTAAAGATTGGATTATTGAATCTAGATCTCCTTTGTCTTTACTAGGCAAAGTCACCCACGCGTGATAAATGAATCACACGTAATTTAAAATCTAGATTTCATCGGATTTTGTTTAAACGCTTCATAAATACTAAGTACGATATATAGAAGGTGAAACCTCAAAAAACTCTTCACAGATTTAGAGTTTCATCACCATCATAACTCACAATGCACCCGATTACCAAGAAGATTTTGTACTGGGTACTACTCATGGTACCTCTATGTTCTCTGTAGTGGTTGTAGTGGTTTGCATTGTGAACTTTTTCTTTGCAATGCCGAAAAGGTTGGATCTTTTGGTGCTTTATGCTTTCTTCCCACTAGTGTTTTACCTAAAAATTGCAACACTGTTCCTACTCAGACGTAATTGGTAAGGTGAAGCTTATGTGATATTAATAAAGAGTTATTTGAAATCTAGTGTGACTTGAGGGTTGTTTTTATGAGTATTTTAGATGCGATAATGGTTGAGAGTGTCATTGGACCAATCTCTCATGGATTCATGAAGATAAGCAAGATGGCGAAGGCACGACATCCACGGAGAGGAGCAAGGTAACAAGGACTTGGTATTATCATCAAACATTTCATACAGTGTAATTCATCATCCGTTAGAGCTTTTTGACACCATTGTTAAAGTTGGTATTGTGACAATTATACGAAAATTAATTTTTTCTAGGATATTATAGGCTCTGAGATAAATTCTGATATTAATATATGTTAAAGCCTCATATGTTTAATTTCTAATAAAGTTGATAGATCATGATTTGAAATTGTGAATCTCAAGATATAAATCAAAACATACAGGTATATCAATAAGTAAAAACTTGATTATAGAACTAACTTTGTGGTTTAATCTAAAATTACATAGAAAGATTTAGAAAACGAGCCTTATATCAATGGAAAGCCCTTGAAGTCTAGTGTTTTAAGGTCATTTCTTGGCTCTTTATATAGAATCTAACGTTTTCAACTTGTTTGAGGTTATTTTATGATGTTTTTAACCCTTTTATGTAGCTTTTAGTGCTTTAAGGTCATTTTAAGGTTTTTTGATAGTTACTTGCGTTTCGAAAAGATTTGAGGTTTGCTTTTTTTGGTGTCTTGACCACTTCTCAATTTTTTTTTTGTGTTTCTAAACATATTTGAGTTGTTTTTATGGTGTTTTTAGCCTATTGAATGGTTTTTTAGTGTTTTAAGCTCATTTCAAGGTTCTTTTCATAGTTTTTTACGTTTTCAAGTTGTTTGAGTTGTTTTTATGTTGTTTTTAGTCTTTTGAAGGGTTTTTGAGTGTTTAAAGCTCATTTCAAGGTTCTTTTCATAGTTTCTTATGTTTTCAAGTCATTTGAGTTATTTTTATGTTGTTTTTAGTCTTTTGAAGGGGTTTTGAGTGTTTTAAGCTCATTTCAAGGTTCTTTTCATGCGATTTTGAGCGATTTCAGGCGATTTTCACTGTTTGGTACTCTGCAGCACTGTTAGACACTGTGCTACACTATTCGGCACTGCTTATTTTCTTCCCCAAACGCAGATCTGCCAAACATATGCCACAAAATTCCTTGTTTTCCACCACAAATTAGGCATGTCTCGAATCCCTACAAATGGAGGAATAGATGAGGCTATCCCCGAATTCGGATTAAACAAGACGTATGCTAAGAAGTTTAAATCCAAAAGTGTCGTTACTATAGCTGGAGCTGAGAGGTTTGCCCAACAATTAAAGCTTCTGGTAGACCTTGACGTGTGTCACGAAGCTGGGAAGGGGTGTACCACAGTCCGATTAAAACAAATGGCTGTTCTTGAGCAGGTTGGTGTTGCGCAGGAGCCTCAGCTTGTGCTTGGTGAAGGGAATAGTGCTGGTTTGGTGCTTGGTGTTGGATTTGCGCAGGTTGATGGTGTCTATCAGGTATGTTGTTGACAAGACCCATCGTGTTGATGGTCGTCTTGATGATGTTGATGATATTCATATACATCGTGCGCAAAATCCTGTTCTTGAACATCATGATGATGTCTGTAAGCAACAGGCTGTTAGATCTCATATGCGCGATAAACAGGGGAAGGAAAACAAGCCCAAATCTAGACCACAACAAGGTGTAAAATCAGGGCAAACTCGTTCATGGAAGAGTTATGCGTCCTTGGTCAATTCAAATCCTGTTGAGAGGAAGCTCAGAATGAAATATTTTGAACCTGTGGTGAAGGATGGCATTGTTACTGTTATTCGTCAACGAAGGTGCTATAGATGAGGCGGCAGAGAAATGGAAAGATTGTTTGGTTGGTTATTTTGTTGGGAAAAACGACCATTTAAAAGTGTCGAAATAGCTTCGAGGAGGCACTGGGGTAGATATGGACTTTCAGAGGTCTTAACTGAAGAGAGTGGATTCTTTTATTTTAGGATTCCGAATGTGGAAGCTAAATTGAAGATCCTTGATGTCGGGATGTGGTTGTTTTATGACAGACCATGTTTCTTGCAATAGTAGAACCCCGATCTTGTAGTCATCAAGAAGGAGCATGATAAGATTCCCATTTGGGTGAAGTTTTTCAATGTTCCATTAGCTATGTGGTCATGTTTAGGACTCAGTTATGTGGCTAGTGCGGTGGGAAAACCGTTGTACGTAAACTCTATGACTGAGGGAATGGGGAGATTGAACTACGCTAGGTATGCCGTAAGGTTGATGCAAATAGACCTTTTCTTGATGACTTTGTTTTGAAACTGAAGAATTCTGAGCATAGAATCAGAGTGGAATACCAGTGGAAACCACTAGTGTGTTCTGTATGTTGTGTATTTGGCCATATAAATCAGGACACAATAAGACACCCAGTTCAGCAGGACAAAGGTAAAAACGTGATTGTTGGGACTACAACTGTCGTTCCAAATGAGGAGGCTCCAGAAGATGGTTTTCAGTTAGTAAAAAGAAGAAGAAGGAAGTCTTTGGCTGTAACTATTGAAAGTCCTAGCCATGTCCCTGACAGTGAAAAACTGAAGAGCAAGGGTAGGGATACCGGATCTAGCAGTTACTTCAGTGGAATCTTCAGATGATGATTTGGAAGTTTCCTCTAGTATTGAGGGAGATCATGTAGGTGAGGAACTTGTTCATGACCCATCCCCCAATCTAGCAACACAATCTGAACCTACAATATCTTCAGGTTTTGTACATACTCAGTCTATTATTGCTCCACCTATTACCAGGCATTTAACCGAAGCTAGCTCATATATTCCTAAGCAGCAAACTAGGGCCTCTAAGGCCAAGAGATATAAATAGCACTCTTTTTGAGTGCAAACTAGTGACACCCTCTTCACTTTATCTTCATGATTTAACTTTCTTGAGTAATCTTTGAATTTCTGATTGCTTTGCACTCTTTGCCTTTCAATCCTTATTCAACAGCCTTACTTCAATAAGCCTCAACGGTTCCATTTTAAAGGCTAACAGAACAAACCTATTAGACAATGCACTGTTCATAGAATGGCACTTTGCCACTCGTGTCCCCTCACCATCTCGTTTCTAATGCTGACAGTCCACTTTAACTCAAATTTCTGTTTGAATGACTCCAGATCTTTGACCCAACCACTAGCAACCATTCTCTGCTACACCCAGCCTGCTACACCTTAGTCTGCATACTGTATTATGAGAACTCGTCTGCAGTTACAAGTTCGTCTATACCCAGATTTACTGCACATTGATCCAACCTAGACTGCAACTACCTACTTGCCTTTTGGCCTAAATATACTAACTACATTATGACTAAATATACCAACACAAAGTAGATCTGAAAAGAATGGCACAGGAAGTGCAAATCACTCAACAGGAACTACAAACAAAAAGGCAACAACTTGATGAAATCTTGGGCATAAATGACACCAAGTTTGGACTTCTTGAAACCAAGCTTGAAGTAGTCCAGAAGAACATCCTCTCTGATCTTCAGAAGAACAAACGACTCCTGTAGTAGAGCAGCAGAAGACCCCAGGTGAGACTCAAGGGGAGAAATCTTCTACAACAAAATAGAGGCATTACTCGAAAAGAAAAAAGTATGCTAAAAGACACAATCATCAGAGGGAATAGTTTCATGATGAACGCAGACGACATAGAGATTCAGAGAAAAGATCCAGAAAGCATAGAAGAGACTCAGATGAAGAACACAGGCATAAGTACAATAAAGAAAAGGAGCATCAAAGGTAAGTTTAAATCTCTACTGCACTTTCTTTTCATTTCTTTATGTTTTTGGTTTGTAAAATGAAAAACAATGTTATTTTTCAGAATAAGAAAACTACATGAGTGGGGGACATGAGTGGCGAGTTGTCAAGCTACAGGAGGTTCGTTTCCGAAGCCTATAAAAGAAAACCAATGAAGCTCTTGGAAAAATGCTGTTGAATAAGGATTGAAAGGAAAGCGTGCAAAAGAAATCAACATTCAATGATTACTCAAAAGAACTGAATTGTGAAAAGAAGAGTTCACTAGTCTGCAAGAAGAACACTATCTGCAGCAGAGCTCAGATTGCTGAATCTGTTTAAAGATCGTGGGCTTTTATCTTTTCTACAAGTTGTCAAGCTTGTAAAAAGAAGTTGTCTTGTAAGCTAAAAACAAGAAGATAGTGATACTCAGCTCTTGGCTTGACTACATTGGTCACCAAGGGAAGACTGGACTAAGGTCTTATTTATGAATTGAAAACAAGTGTCTGAATCAGTATAAATACTGTGTCTCTCTATTTTGCTCTCATTGCTTGATATTTAAAACTGTTAGAAATCAACCTTCACAGAGACAAATTCCAAGAGTTAGAATCTCTATAGTAGACCTCGAACTGTTAGCTGCAGACTACTCAAGTAGTCTGCATAGAATAGTACGCAAAATCTTAATCCATTGCATAAATTTGTTAAAATTCGAATTAACCTATTTACCCCCCACTAGGTTATATCTTGGACCTTACAATATGCATCCAAAAGCATGAAAGTATTTGACACTTGGTGTCTTTCCTTTCCATAATTCATAGGGAGTCTTCTTATATAGTTTGTGAGTTATACATCTATTCTGAGTATAGCAAGTTGTATTAACTATTTCTGTCGAGAAGCTTTTGGACAAATTTATCAAAGAGCATTATCCTAGTTGTCTCTATAAGTGTTCTATTTTTCCTTTCAGTCACACCATTTTGTTAAGGTGTTCTAGGTGCTGAGAAGTTATGTTTAATTCCATGATCATTGTAGTAGACTTCTACTACTATTTGATCAAATTCAGTGCCATGATCACTTTTAATTATGATTACTTCTATTTTTTTTCATTTTAAATTTGTCAAAGTAACCTAGTCAGCAGACTACAAGTTTCACTCTTTTGATGTAAAAATATTACCCAAATATACCTGGAGTAATAATCTATTATAACTAGAGTGTACTTCTTTCTATTTAAGCTTTCTACTTCAACTAGACCAAAGAGATCCATATGTAATAATTCAAGAATCCTAGTTGATTTTGAGGAGTTTAGGGGTTTAAAGCTTGTTCTAATCTGCTTTCCTTCTTGACATGGTCTACATAGTTTATTCTTTTTAAACTTTATTTGTGGAAGTCCTTTTACTAGGTTTTCTGATGATAATCTAGCTATTTTTTTAAAATTAAGATGAGCTAATCTTTTATGCCATAGCCAGTTTATGCCTTCAGCTTCTCTAGTATAAAACACATGTTATGTGTTCTGACTGTGATGGATCAAAGTCTACTGCATAAATGTTTCCTTTTCTAATTCCCAGTAATTTGACTTCTTGTGTGATTTTATCTTTTACTTGACATGTATCATAAGTGAATGATACATCATAATTTTTATCACACAATTGACTAATGGATAGTAGGTTATGTTCTAGGCCTTTAACTTAAGCAACATCTCTAAAGATTAAGGAACCTGTACCAAGAGTTCTATAACCTTTAGTTGTACGTGCTTTTCCTCCTCCAAATATGACGAGAGGTCCTTGTTCCTTTCTGTAGTTTGCAAAGATTGATTTGTTTCCTGTCATATATCCTGAGCATCCACTGTCCAGATACCATGTACCTCTTTGTCTTTCCTACATCAAAACATAGAGATCTTGTACAAGGTACCCACTCATATGGATCCTCATTGATTAGCTTTTGGAATCCACACTTGAATTATCTTCTTGTGGATATTCCATCATTCAAAGGACTTGTGGCCAACTTTGCCACATGTAAAGCAGTAAACCTTTAGTCTTATGCTTTTAAGTGTTCTGCTCCACTTCTTCTGTTGTTTTTGACATGAGCAGATGTGCTTTCTCCAAGGTGTTCTGGAGAAGTTATTCCATACTGAGTAATTAGGTGTATATTGAGCTTCATAAGGCCTTTCTTTTATTTCATTTCTAGAATTCCTTGCCTTTTTCTCCTTATGGTACTTATCATAAGAACATACTAGTAGGCTGCTCCAACCCTTCTGAGTTTGAGCAGTAGAGATCTTACTTTACAGTAGAGGTCTCTTAAGCAGACTGTTCTTACTCAATACTGTCGGTGCAGTTGAGCTTTTGCTCTTTCACACAGTTTGTGCAGCAAAGCTTTTGCTTTTTTGCACACCAGCTATAATAGAGATATTCTTCTTCTACAGAGTTTTTACAGACTTTCTTGATAATGACTTTCTTGTCTCTATTGTTGTTCAACGAGTCATTATATCCCAACCCAGTTTTATCATGGGAGGATTGACTTGTGTTGAGCAATTTTTGCAAACCTAAGGTTTTACCATTCCAAGCATCCACTTGCTTCTGAAGCTCGGTATTTCTCAATGTAAGTGTTTCCACTACTACATTGAGAAGTTTAACCTTTTCATTTGTTTCTTTCAGTTTTATCTTAAGCATTGATTAGACTATTATTAGTCTCTTTATTTAAATTGCATTTCTCTTTATGAATTGCAATCTGTTTAAGTTTTTCTTTACTTTCCTTTAAAAGGGAAATAAAGCACTCAGAGGTTTCTTGAAGTGCTTTCTTCAATTCCTCTATGGTGGCCTCAGAATCAGAAAAATCAATTACCTGTTGTTTTTCTTCAGTCCTTGCTATAAGACATATTTGAGCATTTGAGATGTGATCTTCATCATCAGAGTCTGTGTCGCTTCATGTTTTTATAGCATAGGATTTGCCTCTTTCTTTTCTACCAGAATTGCTTTTGCTGTAGTCCTTTTTGAACCTTGGTGCAGACGAGTCTTGTGTTGGTCGTCTGCAGTTTGCAACAAAGTGTCCTGGTTTGTCATAGTTATAGCAGACTTCCTTCTCTGCTTCCTTTGTCTTTGAGGGAAAGTACTTTTTGAGATTCCTTTTCTTGAACAGCTTCTTGAACTTCTTTTCCGTCAAGACAATTTCTTCAGATAATCCTTGTTCACTTACAGACGAGATGTTTTGGTTTCCTCTTCTGCCATAGACTTCAAAATCTTCTCTTGAGCTTTGAAAGCAAGAGTCTTCTTTCTTGCATCGTCTATTTTCTTCTTCTTCTCAACTTCAAGATTGTATGTATATAGTACACCATATAGTTGAACCAGAGACATCTTTGTTAATTCTCTGGATTCCCTAATAGCTGTGGTCTTTGTATTCCAGATTTCACCAATAGATCTCATAAACTTTAGGTTGACTTTCTTCTTTTTGAAAGTCTTTCCTAAGGTTTTGAGATTGTTGATGAGAACATTGAACCTTTCGATGAAAGTAGTCAGATTCTCATCAGATCTCATTGAGACCAATTCGTATTGTTGTATTTCGTTGGTCCCTTTATTTCTGAGCATAAGAGCTTCCCATGCCTCCTTTGCAGTGGTTGTATGAACCACTATTTCAAACATGTTGTCATCAAGGGCTTTGAAGATCTGATTTTGAGGTTTTTTGTCAATCATAACTAGCTCCCAATAATCTTTGGACCAAAGAGACTTTGGCCTGTGTACTTCTCTTATTGCATCCCATGGATCTGGCATCATTAGAATATGTGGCTCATAAATGATAATGTCTTTGTTTTCTTTCCTCTATGGATTGAGATGTGTAAGCATCCTTAAATTCCAGTGGTTGAACTTATCGAATGAACATGATGGAGGTTCTCCACTGTTAGGACATTTAGAAACCTTTGGTGGAGCCATTTTCTTCCGAGGATAAACTGTTAGTAACTTCTTTGCAATTGAGATAATGACCTTTTTTTTTCCACAAACTGTTAAGTCTGGAAATTCAGGCTCTGATATCAAGTTTCAACCTAGAGGGGGGGGGGGGGGGGTTGAATAGGTTATTTTAAAAATTTATTCAAACTTTTTATGCAGACCACTGTTCTATGCAAACTCTTTGAGTTTTATCTCTGTTTGGTTGTGATGATTGTTTCTAACAGTTCTAAATATCAATGCAGTAAAGACAAGTAATAGACATAATATTTATACTGGTTCAGACACTCCATATCAAATGATAATCGAGAGTTTAGTCCAGTCTTCCCTTGGTGACCAGTGTAGTCAAGCCAAGAGTTGAGTATCACTATTATCTTCTTTGAGCTTACAAGAAACTTCTTTTTATAAGTTATCTAACTTGTACAAAAGATAAAGAACCTGGATCCTTTGTACATATCCAAACTCTGGACTCTGCTGCAAGATTTGTTTTTCTGTACACTAGTGACACCGTCTTCACTGTATCTTCACGATTTAACTTTCTTGAGTAATCTTTGAATTTCTGATTGCTTTGCACTCTTTGCCTTTCAATCCTTATTCAAAAGCCTTACCTCAATAAGCCTCAACGGTTTCCTTTTAGAGGATCAATGAACGAACCTATTAGACAATGCACTGTTCCTGGAATGATACTAGCAACCATCATTTGCTGCACCTTAGTCTGCATACTGTACTATGAGACCTAGTCTGCATCAGTCCCAGTTGCAACCTTGTCTGCACCCAGATCTGCTGCACATTGATGCATTCTTTGTTGGTCCTCGTTTGCAAGCTCAGTCCTTAGATCCTGGAGCCTTTGACGTTCTTTTGTTGCTCATCAATGCAATAATTGTTCATCTAAAGTCCTCTGTAGTAGTCTGCATCTGGTGGCTTGCACGATGCCGATACATCTGCTGTCGTCTGCTCACTGGCATCCAACCTAGACTATAACTATCTACTTGACTTTTGGCCTAAACACACTAACTACATTATGACTAATACATCTTAGTTTTGTTATTTTAATTTCTATACAAATGGAGGGATTGCACATTCCTATCATACCCCTATCTTATAGGATCTTATAAAGAAGTTCTTTTGGAACACGAGACCATCTTCTACCAT
This sequence comes from Drosera capensis, assembly GCA_001925005.1. Taxonomy (NCBI): domain Eukaryota; kingdom Viridiplantae; phylum Streptophyta; class Magnoliopsida; order Caryophyllales; family Droseraceae; genus Drosera; species Drosera capensis. The sequence goes on from LIEC01007654.1 coordinate 70,691, forward strand.
TTGTCCCAACCTAAACGTATCAGCAAGCATATTGCATATCTTGTCTCCTTGGCTTTGAATCAAGCATCATCCACTGCTTCTCGATAGCTAAGAAGACCATTATGATTACAGCAAGAAGCATGCTCTAATCAGGTACTTGGTTGATGAAAATCTTGGGAGAATGGTACGAGGTTTCCTCATCAATCTTCACCCCTTCAAACCAAGAGAATAAACCAACCACAGGAGTACCATTAATATTAGAAGGCGCATAAGCATTGACCTTGACATTTTGATGAAGTAGATGACTTGGATTTGATGCTGCAGGCTTTTAATCTCGGCGGTCCAACAACTCCAGTCATTGAAGCTGTCTTGGCACTCGATTCCGAAGCCAAGTTTGCAATAGAGAAAAATATGGAATAGGCCACTGCGTAAACCATGATGAAAACTAGAACTAACAAATCCACCACCAGATCAACGCTTATATACGAAACCCAGTTTGACCCCCCAAAAAATTCTACCTAATTTCAAGAATAGCTTGAAGGATTATCTTCAATATCAACACTATTTATTATTATGAGGCTTGTAGAAAATACAGCTCCATGGTCCATCTCATTTCCCCTACAACATACACATAAGAATAAAAGAAACATGAGAAAAAAGTATAAGGTTGGTCCAATTTCATTAGAGTCGCACACATCATATGCTTTTGATGAAATGCTCCGAAACGAGATCCAGACCAAGGGTTGGAATAGAGCATCCTCAATATTTTGGAAACACAAAAAACTACAAAAAAAACTTGAAATGACATTTAAACGCTTAAAAAACACTTGAACACGCTAAACACACCATAAAAACAACTATGAAAAAGACCTATGAACATCATAAAACAACCTTAAATCTTTTTAAAACGCAAGTAACTATTAGAAGAGCCTTGAAATGACCTTAAAACACTAAAAAACATGCGAAAAGGGCCAAAACACCATAAAACAACCTCAAATAACTTTAAAATGCAAGAAACTGTGAAAAACATCCTGAAATTAGCTTAAAACTCCCAAAAACACTCGAAAAAGGTAAAAACACCATGAAAACAACTTAAATATCTTCAGAACCCAAGTAATTATCTCAAACACCATAAAACAACTCAAATCTCTTCAAATAACTTGAAAACGAAAGAAATTACGAAAAGAGCCTTGAAATGACTTTAAAACACTAAAAAACTCATTAAAAGGCTAAAAATAATATAAAAACAACACAAATCAATTCAAAACACACAAAAACGAATCAAAAGTAGTAAAAGTACCATAAAATAGGATTAAATAACTTGTAAATGGAAGTATCTACGAAAAAAAGCTTTGAAATGACCTCAAAATACTCAAAAACACATAAAAATGCTAAAAACACCATAAAAACAACTTAAATCTCTTAAAAACGTCAAGAAGAAATAGAAACGGCTTATGAACATCATTAAACAACCGCGAATCTCTTCAAAATGGAAGTAATTATAAAAAGTGCCTTGAAATAACCTTATAACACTGAAAGCAATATGAAAAGGCTAAAAACTCTACAAAACAATCTCAAATTACTTGAAAACGAAAGAAACAAAAAGCTTAATTCACTCAAAATCACCATAAAATAACTCAAATATCATCAAAATACACAAAACGATTGAAAAGTGGTAAAAACACAACAAAACAACATTAAATTACTTAGAAACGTAGGAATCTACCAAAAAACGTCTTGAAATGACCTTAAAACACTCGAAAACACTCGAAAAGAATAAAACCACTATAAAAACAACTCAAATCAATTAAGAACTTCAAAAACAAATGAAAAAGGCTTATAAACATCATAAAACATCCTTAAATCTCTTCAAAATAGTTAAATAAAAATGAAAAGTGGTAAAAACACCATAAAACAGCCTAAAACAATCTGTAAACATAAGATTGTATAAAAAGAGCCTTGAAATGAGCTTAAAACACTCAAAACATTTGACAAGGGTAAAAACACCATGAAAACAATTCAAATCTCTTCAAAACATACAAAAACGAATGAAAAGTGATAAAATCACTAAAAACACCTTCAAATAATTGAAAACGAAAGAATATATCAAAAGTATTTTGAAATGACCTAAAAACACTCAAAAACCAAAAGAAAATGATAAAACAACACCACAAAGCAACCTCCAATAACTTGAAAAAGCAAGAAACAATGAAAAACTACCTTGAAATCACCTTAAAACACTCAAAAACACATGAAAAGGTTATAAACACTATAAAACAACCTCAAATAATTTGAAAACACAAGAAACAAAAGGTTGAAATAACCTTAAAACGTTGAAAAGCACATTGAAAGGGTAAAAACACCATAAATCTCTTCAAATAACTTGAAAACGGAAGAAACCACAAAAAGAACCTTGAAATGACTTTAAAACACTAAAAAACTCATAAAAGCCTAAAAATAACTTAAAAATAACTCAAATCAGTTTAAAACACACAAAAACGAATGAAAAGTGGTAAAAATAACCATTAAACAGCCTCAATTAACTTGAAAACGAAAGAATCAATGAAAAGAGCCTTGAAATGACCTTAAAACACATGAAAAAACTATAAACACGATAAACAACCTCCAATAACTTGAAAAATGCAAGAAACAAAGAAAAACAACCTTGAAATGACCTTAAAACAATCAAAAGCACATGGAAAGGCTAAAAGCACCATAAAATATCTCAAACCTCTTCAAAACACACAAAAATGAATGAAAAGTGATAAAAGCACCATAAAACAACCTTAAATAACTTGAAAAATGCAAGAATCTATCGAAACAGCCTTGAATCTTTTCAAATGAAAAAGGCTTATGAACATTAGAAAAACAACTTAAAATTTTTCAAAATGCAAGTAACTAACAAAAGAGTAATGAAATGACCTTAAAATACTCAAAACCACACGAAAAGATGAAAAACACTCGAAAACACAAGAAACCAAGAAAAATAGCAATGAAATGACTTTAAAACACTCAAACACACATGAAAAGGCTAGAAACACCATAAAAACAACTCAAATCACCTTAAAATATACAAAAAAGACTGAAAATTTGTAAAAATTCCATAGAACATGCTTAAGTACTTGAAAATACAAGTATCTATCAAAAAAGCATTGAAATAACATTAAAACACTCAAAAACACATGAAAAGATTAAAAACACAAAAAAAAAAAAAATCAAATCTCTTGAAACCAAAAGAGCCTTGAAAACTCTCAAAAGCACATGAAATGGCTAAAAACACCATAAAAAACACAGACTTCTTCAAAACACACAAAAAGAGCTTTGAAGTGACCTTAAAACACTCAAAAGCACTTAAAAAAGATAAAAATACCAAAAAACAACGTCAAAAAACTTGAAAACATAAGAAAGTACGAATTGAGCATTGAAATGACCTTAAAACACTTAATAACACATGAGTAGTCTAAAAACACCATAAAAAACATCCTCAAAGAACTTGAAAACCCATGAAAATATGAAAAGACCCTTGAAATGAGCTTAAAATACTCAAGACACTTCAAAAGGCTAAAAACAACATAAAAACAACTCAAATCTCTTGAAAATGCACATAAATGAATGAAAGGTGGTAAAAACACCATATAATAGTCTCAAATAACGTGAAAATATTAGAAACTGTGTAAAGAACATTGAATTCGCTGTATGACACTCAAAAAACACATGAAAAGACTAAAAACACAATAAAACAAGCTTAAATAACTTGAAAACATAAGAAACTATGAAAGGAGTTAAAATAAGCTTAAAATACTCAAAAACAATTGCAAAGGCTATAAACACCGTAAAAAGAACTCAATCCTCTTCAAAACACGCAAAAACGAATGAAGAGTGGTAAAAAAAAAAAAAAACCATAAAACAACTTTAAATAACATGAAAACATAAGAATTTATAAAAACATTCTTGCTATTATCTTAAAACAATAAAAAACACATCAAGATCATAAAATAATTTCAAATCTCTTCCAAACGTAAGTAACTTTAAAAAGAGGCTTGAAATGACCTTAAAACACTTAAAGTAACATGAAAAGGTAAAAAACACCACAAAACAACCTCATATAACTTGAAAACAAAATAAACTATGAAACTAGTTTTGAAATGAACTTAAAACACTCAAAACCACTTGAAAAGGCAAGAAAAACACCATAAAAATAGCTCAAATCTTTTCAAAACACACAAAACCGTATGAACAGTGGTGAAAACACCATAATTTAGGCTTAAATAACTCAAAAATGCAAGAATCTACCAAACATATCCTTAAAATGACCATAAAACACTAAAAACACCATAAAAACAACTAAAATCTCTTCAAAACACAAATAACTATCAAAACAGCCATGAATAGACCTTAAAACACTCAAAAACATTTGAAAAGCCTTAAAAGAAAAATACACAAGAATGAGCTCAAAAATACACAAAAATAGTTGCAAAGTCTAAAAACACCGTAAAAAGGACTCAAACCTCTTCGAAACACGCAAAAACGAATAAAAAGTGGTTAAAACTCCATAAAATAGCCTCAAATAATTTGAAAAAACAAGAATCTATCCAAAGATCCTTTATATTAGCTTAAAACACTCAACAAAACAGGAAATAACTAAAAATACCATAAAACAACTTCAAATAACTTGAAACATAAGAAACTAAGAAAACAGCCTTGAAATCTCATGGAAAGGCTAAAAACACCTTAAAATTAATTCAAATCTATTCCAAACACTTAAAAACAAATGAAAAATGATAAAACACCATAATACAACCTCAAATCACCTAAAAACATAAAAATATATCAATATAGTTTCAAAACACTAAAAAAAAAAGGGGAAAAGCTAATAATCAGCATAAAACAATATGAAATCACTTGAAAACACTTCAAAGGGCGTAAAACACAAAAAAAAAAAACTCAAACCTCTTCAAAACACTCAAAAACAAATGAATAGTAGTAAAAAGACCATAAAAACCTTAAACAATTAGAAACGAAAGAATCTTTGAATAGAGCCTTCAAATGACCTAAAAACACTAAAAACCGTTTGTAAAAGCTAAACCATCATAAAAACAAATTAAATCTCTTAAAGACCTTAAAAACAAATGAAAAAGGCCCATAAATATACTAAAACAACCTCAAATCCCTTCAAAACACAAGAATCTATCAAAAAAGATTTGAGAAGACCTTAAAACACTTTAAAAATAAAAATGATAATGATAAAAATAGTGTAAAAACAAATCAAATCTCATGAAAATATTCCAAAACGAATGAGAAGTGGTAAAAACACCATAAATAAACCTTAAATAACTTGGAAATAGAAGAATTTATCAAAAGAGCCTTGAAATTACCATAATACACTAAAACAAACTTGAAAAAGGCTAAAACACAAACAAAAATAACAACTCATAATGTCTTAAGAACCTCAAAAACAAATAAAAAAAAGGCAAATAAACAACATAAAACAACCTCAAATCTCTTCAAAACGTCAGTAACTATCAAAAGAGCCTTTAAATGAACTTACAAAGCTCAAATGCACATGAAAAGCCTAAAAACACCATAAAACAACATCAAAAAACTTGAAAAACTAAAAAGCACATGAAAAGGCCAAAAATACAATAAAACTACCGCAAATAACTTGAAAACACTAGAAACTATGAAAAGAGCCATGAAAACACCTTAAAACACAACAAAACACATGAAAAGGTTAAAAACACCATAAAAACAACTTAAATCTCTTCACAATACACAACAACCATTGAAAAGTGGTATAAAAATAAAAATCATAAAACAGCCTCAATTAACTTAAAAATGCATGAATCAATTAAAAGATCCTTGAAACGACCTTAAAACACTCAAAAGCATATGAAAAGATTAAAAATACTTGAAAAGTAAAAAAAACACCATAAAAACGACTCAAATCTCATCAACACACAAACATGAATGAAAAGGGGTAAAAACACAACAAAACAACCTTAAATAACTTGGAATTACAAGAATCTACAAAAAGTAGCCTTGAAATAACCTTAAAACACTCTAAAACACTTGAAAAGAGTAAAAAAACAATAAAAATAGCTTAAATCTCTTAAGAACCTCAAAAATAAATGAAAAAGGTTTATAAATATCATAAAACATCATCAAATCTCTTCAAAACACTCAAAAACACATGAAAAGGCTAAAAACACCAAAAAAATAAACCAAATCTCTTGAAACCCTAAAAACAAATGAAAAAGGCTTATGAACATCATAAAACAACCGAAAAGCTCCTCAAATGGAAAGTAACTATCAAAAGAGCCTTGAAATGGCCATAAAACAATTAAAGTGACATGAAAAGGCTATAAACAACATAAAATAATCTCAAATAACTTGAAAATGAAAACAAACTGTCAAAAACACTTGAAAAGGCTAAAAACACCGTTAAAAACAAACTTAAATCTTAAAAACACACAAAAACGAATGAAAAGTGGTAAAAACACCATAAAACAGACTCAAATAACTTGAAAACACAAGAATCTATCAAAAAGCCTTAAAATGATCTTAAAACATTTAAAACACATGAAAAGACTAAAAATAACTCAAATCCCTTAAAATGAAAGTAACTATCAAAAGAGCCATGAAATGACCATAAAAATAATTAAAATTTGTTGAACGTGATTTTATGGTGTTTTTACCACTTTTTTTTTATGGGGGGTTTTCACATTTTCATGTGTTTTTGAGTTTTTTAAGGTTATTTTAAGACTCTTTTGATATATTATTTTGTTTTGAAGAGATTCAAGGTTGTTTTATATTGTTAATTAGCCTTTTTTATATGTTTTTGAGGTTCTTAAGAGATTTGAGATGTTTTGAGCCATTTCAAGTGATTTTGAGTGTTTAGAGTCATTTCAAGGCTCTATTTTTAGATTCTTGCTTATTGAAGTAACTTGTGGTTGTTTTATGTTGTTTTAACCATTGTTCATTAATTTTTTAATGTTTTGAAGAGATTTGAATTTTTTTTATGGTGTTTAGCATTTTGAAGTGTTTTTGAGTTTTATAAGATCTTTCCAAGGCTCTTCTGAGAGATTCTTGTATTTCAAGTTTTTTGAGGTGGTTTTATGATGTTTTTATTACTTTTCATCTATTTAGGAGTTTTTTTTAGAGATTTGAGTGTTTTTTTGGTGTTTTTAGCTTTTTCATGTATTTCTAAGTGTTTTAAGGTGTTTTGAAGGCTTTTTTTGATTGATTCTTACGGTTTGAAGAGATTTATAATTGTTTTATAATGTTTATTATCCTTTTTCAATTGTGTTTGAGGTCTTTTAGAAATTTGAGTTGTTTTTATAGTGTTTTGAGACTTTTAATGTGGTTTTGAGTGTTTCAAGATCATTTCAAGGCTCTTTGAGTGGTTTTGAGTTGTGTTTTCATGTGATCTGAGGTTATTTTATGGTGTGTATTACCCTTTTCATTTGTTTTGTGGTGCTTTGAAACTATTTTGATAATGCGTTACGTTTTCAAGTGATTTGAGATTGTTTTGTGATGCTTATTAACCTTTTTCATTTGTGTTATAGTTTTTTGAAGCTATTTTGATATATTCTTATGTTTTCAATTGTTTGAGGTTGTCTTATGGTGTTTTGAGCCATTTTCAAATGTTTTTAAGATTTTGAAGTTAATTGAGTTGTTTTTAGCATTTTTATGTGTTTTAAGGTATTTTGAAGGCTCTTTTGATAGACTCTTGCATTTTCAAGTTTTATGGGCTTGTTTTATGGTTTTTTACCACTTGTTATTCGTTTTGCGTGTTTAGAAGAGATTTTAGTTGATTTTATGGTGTTTTTATCCATTCATTTTTTTAGAGCGTTTTAAGGTCATTTCAATACTCGTTTTATAGTTTCTTGTGTTTCGAAGTTATTTGAGGTTGTTTTCTAATGTTTTATAATTTCATGCATTTTGAAGACATTTGAGGTTTTTTAATGATTTTTATTAGCTGTTTATATTTGTTTTTGTGATTTTTAAGAGATTTGAGTTCTTTTATGGTGTATTTAGCCTTTCCAAGTGGGTTTGAATGTTTTAAGATCATTTCAAGGCTCTTTTGATAGATTCTTGTGTTTTCAAGTTATTTGAGATTGTTTTATGGTGTTTTTATCACTTTTTTTGTTTCAGTGTGTTTTGAAGAGATTTGAGTTATTTTTATTGTGTTTTTAGCATGTTTTTTAATGTTTCAAGGTTATTTCAAGGCTCTTCTGATGGATTTTTACTTTTTCTAATTATTTGGAGTTGTTTTATGGTGTTGTTAAAGCATTTCATTTGTTTTTGAGTACTTTGAAGTGGTTTGAGTTGTTTATATTATTTTTAGCATTCTTATATGTTATGAGTGTTTTAAGGTCATTTCTATTCTCTTTTGATAGATTCTTGGATTTTCAAGAGATTTATGGTTATTTTATGTTCTTGTTAATGTTTTTCATTTGTTTTTGACATTTTAAGAGATGTGAGTTATTTTTATGATGTTTTTAACCTTTTCACGAGTTTTTTAGTGTTTAAGCTCATTTCAAGGCTCGTTTTATAGATTCTTCTCTTTTTAAGATATTTGAGGTTGTTTTCTAATGTTTGTTCCCCTCTTTCATTTTTTTTGTGTGTGGATGTTTTAAAGAGATTTGTTGTTGATATGGTGGTTTTAACTTTTTCAAGTTGTTTTGAGCGTTTAAATTTTTAAGGTAATTTCAAGGTGCTATTGATATATTCAAGAATTTTCTATTTTTTTTGTGGTTGTTTTATGGTGTTTTTACCATTATTAATTTCTTTAGAGTGTTTTGAAAAGATTTGAGCTATTGTTTTGGTGTTTTGAATCGTTTTTTGAGTGTTTTCGAGTCTGTTCAACTCTATTTTTATAGATTCAAGCTTTTTTATGTGATCTGAGGTTATTTTATGGTGTCTATCACCCTTTTCAATTGTTTTTTAGTGCTTTGAAACTATTTTGATACACTGTTACATTTTCAAGTGATTTGAGATTGTTCTCTAGTGCTTATTAACCTTTTTCATTTGTGGTATAGTGTTTGGAAGTTATATTTATATATTCTTATGTTTTCAAGTGATTTGAGGTTGTCTTATAGTGTTTTTATCCTTTTTGAAGTGTTTTTGAGGTTTTGAAAAGAATTGAGTTGTTTTTATGGTGTTTTAACATTTTTATTCTTTTTTTAGTGTTTAGAAGAGATTTGAGTTATTTTTATGATGTTTAGCCTTTTTGAAGTGTTTTAAGTTCATTTCAAGTCTGTTTTGATAGATTCTTGCATTTTGAAGAGAATCTGAGGTTGTTTAACGATGTTAATTAGCCTTTTCACCTGTTTTTAAGTTTTTTTAAGAGATTTGAGTTGTTTATATGGTGTTTTTATTATTTTCATTCGTTTTTTGTGTTTTTATGATGTTTTTAGCATTTTCATGTGTTTTAATGGTGTTTTTAAGTCTATTTTATGATGATTTTACCACTTTTCATTCATTTTTTGTGTTTTGAAGAGATTTGAGTTATTTTTATGATGTTTTTAGCATTTTCATGTGTTTTTGAGTGTTTTAAGGTCATTTTGAGATTCTTTTGATATATATTCTTGTGTTTTGAAGAGATTTGAGGATGTTTTATAATGTTAATTAGCCATTTTCATTTATTTTTGAGGTTCTTAAGAGATTTGAGATGTTTTGAGCCATTTTAAGTGATTTTGAGTGTTTTATTGCCATTTCAAGGGTCTATTTTTAGATTCTTGCTTATTGAAGTAACTTGTGGTTGTTTTATGTTGTTTTAACCACTTTTCATTCATTTTTTAATGTTTTGAAGACATTTAAATCTTTTTATGGCGTTTAACATTTTCAAATGTTTTTGAGTTTTATAAGGTCTTTCCAAGGCTATTGTATTTTCAAGTTGTTTCAGGTGGTTTTATGGTTTTTTATTACTTTTCATCTGTTTATGAGTTTTTAAAGAGATTTGAGTTGTTTTTGCGATGTTTTTAGCTTTTTCATGTATTTCTAAGTGTTTCAAGGTCTTTTAAAGGCTTTTTTGGATTGATTCTTGCATTTTGAAGAGATTTATAATTATTTTATGATGTTTATTAGCCTTTTTCAATTGTTTTTGAGGTATTTTAGAGATTTGAGTTGTTTTTATAGTGTTTTGAGACTTTTTACGTTCTTTTTAAGTATTCTTGCTTTTTATAATTATTTGAGGCTGTTTTATGGTGTTGTTAAAGCATTTCATTTGTTTTAGAGTGCTTTGAAGAGATTTGTATTGTTTATATATTGCTTTTAGCCTTTTCATATGTTTTTTTGCTGTTTTAAGGTCATTTCAAGTCTGTTTTGATAGATTCTTGCATTTTGAAAAGATTTGTGGTTGTTTTTTGTTCGTTATTAATGTTTTTCATTTGTTTTTGACATTTTTATGAGAACTGGTTTTATCCTTCCCATGAGTTTTTTAGTATTTTAAGGTCATTTCAAAGCTGTTTGTATAGATTCTTATTTTTTGAAGAGACTTGAGGTCGTTTTATCATGTTTTTTCCACTCTTTCATTTTTTTTTTGGAGGTTTTGAAGACATATATGTTGTTTATATGGTGGTTTTTGCCTTTTCAAGTTGTTTTGAGTTTTGTTTTAAAGGTAATTTCAAGGCACTATTGATAGATTCAAGCATTTTCTACTTATTTGTTGTTTTTTATAGTGTTTTTACCACTATTAATTTGTTTTTGAGTGTTTTGAAGAGAATTGAGCTCATTGTTTTTCGGAGTTTTAAGCGTTTCTGAGTGTTTTCGGGTCTGATCAACTTTATTTTTATAGATTCAAGCATTTAATGTGATCTAAGCTTATTTTATGGTGTCTATTACCCTTTTCATTTGTTTTTTTTGGTGCTTTGAAACTATTTTGATAGAATGTTGCGTTTTCAAGTGATTTGAGATTGTTTTGTGGTGCTTATTAACCTTTTTCATTTTGCGTTATAGTGTTTTGAAGCTATTTTGATATATTCTTATGTTTTCAAGTGATTTGAGGTTGTCTTATGGTGTTTTTAGCCATTTTCAAATGTTTTTGAGATTTTGAAGAGAATTGAATTGTTTTTATCCTTTTCATGTGTTTTTGAGTGTTTTAAGGTAGATCGGAAGGCTCTTTTGATAGATTCTTGCATTTTCAAGTTTTATGGGGTTGTTTTATGGTGACGATTTCAATAGGACTGGCTGATACCCTATCCTCTTTCTATTTTTTGAACTTTCGTTATTTTCCTCTTAAATCTCGAGAGGAACAGTGAATGCACAATGCCCTTCAACTTTCCTACCCAAAGTACAACAAGGAAAACCCATATTCTTTATGGGTTTTACGGAATAAGGTGGTGTCTATCTTCCCTCTCTTAAATTTGTTTTCACATAGAAAAATTGAGAGAGTTTCACACCATGCTCTTGGAGCTTGTTTTAATCCATACAATGTCTTTTCTAACCTATAAACATGTCTTGGATGTTCAAAGTCTTCAAAACCTATAAACATGTTCAAACATAGAAAAGTTGGGAGAGTTTCATACCATGCCCTTGGAACTTGTTTCAGTCCATACAATGCCTTGTCTAACCTGCAAATGTGTCTTGGATGTTCAAAGTCTTCAAACCAGGAGGTTGTTCAACATACCTCCTCTTACAGTTATACATTTAGAAAGCCGCTTTTCACATCCATCTGGTAGACTATGAATTTTTGATATGAAACATATACAAGGAACATCCTTATTGCTTACAGTCTTCCAACTGGGCAAAGGTCTCACCAAAATCGATGCCCTCTTATTGTGAGTAACCTTTTGTAACTAGCCATTTTGTTTTTGATCTGTTCCATTTTCATCAAATTTGTTTCTGAACACCCACTTGTAGCCAACAGTTAGATAATTTTTTGGTCTTGGTGTCAGATACAGTACTTTGTTTCTTTGAAACTCATTCAATTCTTCTTGCATAACATCAACCAAATTTGATCACTAGGACTTCATTTGTTGTCTTTGGTTCCATTTTTGATATGAAGCATGCAGACATGCATTCTTTGGTGGTTGCTCTTCTAGTTTGCACAGGTGCATCCTTGTCTCCAATGATGTCATACTGTGTGTGTGCCTTGATCTATCTTCTTTTGTCTTGTTCATCAGTCGTGTGTTCCAGTTGTTATTGCATGATAGGTTGTTCTGGCTCTACCGCATTATAGTTTTCTTCATTGTGTGCAGACGATTCGTCCTTTTCTATAACTTCAAGACCTTCGTATGTATCCTGTTCATCATATATGCACGTACATTCCTTATCAAGGATATTAACATTACGCAGGGATACTTCAGATTCATCAAAGGACACATGAACTGACTCTTCAGTCTGTGTTCTGACATTATATATCCTAAAATATTTAGTAGTTGTGGAGTATCCTCAGAAAGTTTCCTCGTCTGTCTTGGGATCAAATTTCCCGAGATGATTTTTATCATTGTTCTGTATATAGGATTTGCATCCAAAGATATGAAAGTGTTTGACCCTTGGTGTCTTTCCTTTCCATAATTCATAAGGAGTTTTTTTTATATAGCATGTGTATAATGCATCTATTTTGAATATAGCATGCAATGTTTACTACTTCTGCCCATAAAGTTTTTTGGTAAGTTTGCATTAGCAAACATTGTCCTAGTTGCTTCTATAAGTGTCTTGTTTTTTTTCTGATATACCATTTTGTTGAGGTGTTCTAGGTGTTGAGAAATTGTGTTTTATCCCATGATTATTGTAGTAGGCATCTACTCCTGTTTGGTGAAATTTAGTACCATGATAACTTCTGATTGTAATTACTTCAATGCCTTTCTCATTTTGAATTTGCCTTAGGAATCTAGTTAGTAGATTGCAAGTTTATCTCTTTTCGTGCATGAATATTACCATGTATCTTGAATAATAATCTACTACTATTACGGTATACTTCTTTCTATTTAAGCTCTCTACCTCTATTAGACCAAACAGATCCATATGCAGTAGCTCTAGAATTCTACAAGATTCTGACGAATTTAGAGGTTTAAAACTTACTTTTGTCTTCATGCCTTCTTGACATGGTCTGCACAATTTATCTTTTCTAAATTTTATTTGAGGAAGACCACTCACTAGATTTTCTGAGCAAAGTCTGGCTATAGGTTTGAAATTTAAGTGAGCTAATCTCTTGTGCCATAGCCAGTTTGCGTCAATGTTTTCCATCTGTGGTCGTCTGCTCTCCAGCATCTGACCTACACTGCAGCTACCAATCTAATTTTTAGCCTAAGCACACTAACAACATCATGGCTAATACTCCGAAGTTTTATTCATCAATTTCTATAAAAACGAAGGAACTTCACATTCCTATCAATCTCCCCCTAAATTGATGCTAACAAAACTTTTATGTAAAACAACAAGTTAACTGCTTTTCTTACATCTAAATTACATTGTTTTGAAAACAAACTAGAGACAAAAAAAAAATAGTATAGAAACTTACCTTTACCTTTGATTCTTACTTCCTTTACTGCACTTGTGATGATGTTCTTCTATTGTGCTTATGAGGCTGTTCCTCTTATGCTCTATGATGTCTTCTTCTTTTTTCATGGGGATGCTCCCCCTAAATTTTGTGGCTTGATGTCTGTTCCCTTTGATGCTTTGTTCCTTTTGCTAACCTTTCTCTCTCTGCTTTAACTCTATGTCTTTTTTTTTAGATATTCTGTAGAGTTCTCCCTCTGTTGCAGCTTTCTCTAGAGTCTTCTTCTCTGCTATAGTCTTTTCTGGAGTCTTCTTCTTCCCCTTTTTGTTAGCATTAAGGGTAGAGCTTCAATAGCAGTTCTCATGGCTGTTAGTTCAGAAGAGGTGGTCTGCTGATCAAGGGTGGCCTTGGTTGTCTCGAGTTGAAGTTTGGTTTCTAGCATTCTTAATCTTGTGTCATTGTTGCGGATGTGGTCCATAAGCTACTACTCAGTGGCTTGCGAGGCTTATTGAATTTTACGTAGATTAGCAGAGTGTTGTCCCCTAAAATTGTTGAGATTTGACGAGCTCAGTCTGTATTGCTGAAGATTCATGGTATTGGCCCTTTGGATTTGGTCTATGAGTCTTGTTGGTTGAAACTCTGCAAAGCTTTTTGTTCTCATTTTCTTTTCATTTCCAAGTCTCCTGCAATTGGTTGTAGATTGTTGAGAAGCTCATGAAATACATCCTTTGTCTATTCATGTATGTTATAGACTTCTTGATCCAGTTATCGAAGTCTGTACTCTATTGATATTTCTGATGGAGAAGATTCTTGATGTGTTGATGATGCTTTATTTGTTGTTGTTCTTTTAATAGATGATGGTCTTTCATGAATTGAAAGTATTTAGACGTCTTCAAAAGCTTGCTCTAGATTTCTGGCTGTCGTTTGGGGTGTCAACTGTGTGCCGAATATGCCACTATAGAGCAGTCCTTGTAGATATCCCACCGATGGTGGATCTGCCCTTGTTTGCACCATACCAATAAGGAAGGTGGTGAAAACATGATGTTTAGTGGACTTTTCCCCTCATGGAGATGGGGGAGTGTCACCTCTACATTTCTTATTTATTTCTTCAAAAGTGACTTCCTTGGAAGCTTGATCTGTTATAGTCTCTGTTGTGTCTACGGATTCTTCCTCTACAATGAGTATTTCTTCTGTCTATATGGGAGTGAGATCAAGCATAGTTACTTTTATGAATTTTGCTGGATTTGTGAGCTATATTAGAGTAGCCTCTTCTGCATCCTCAGTTGGTGATGCCTCAGCTGCATCCTTAGTTGGTGATGCCTCAGCTGCTCCTGATTCTGTCTCTATTATAGATTTTTCAGTTGGAAGGTCTACTGCAGGTGATTCTGATGCTGGTCCTTTTGCTGGTGACTTTGTTGCATATTCTTCTACAGACGACTCAACTCCTGGTTCTTCTGCAGATGACTCAGCCGTTGGTTCTTCTACAGATGACTCAACTATTGCTAGTGACTTTGTTGCAGGAGACTCTACTACTGGCATCACGTATGGATATTTCATATTCATCAAAGGATACATGAACTGATTCCTCAGTCGTTTATGTTCTTGTATTGTACACTCTAAAGGCTTTGTTGGTTGTGGAATATCCTAAGAAGGTTCCCTCGTATGTCTTAGGATCAAATTTCCCTATATGATTTTTGTCATTGTTGTGTATATAGAGTTTACATCCAAAGACATGTAAGCATTTGACACTTGGTGTCTTTCCTTTCCATAATTCACAGGGGGTCTTCTTATGCAGTTTGTGTATGATGCATCTGTTTTGAATGTAGCATGCAGTATTTACTCCTTCTGCCTAGAAGCTTTTTGTTAAGTTTACATTAGCAAGCATTGTCCTAATTGCTTCTATAAGTGTCCTATTTCTACTTTCAGCTACATCATTTTGTTGAGGTGTTCTAGGAGCTGAGAAGTTGTGTTTTATTTCGTGATCATTGCAGTAGTTATCTACTCCTGTTTGATCAAATTCAGTACCATGATCACTTTTAGTTGTGATTACTTCTATGCCTTTCTCATTTTGAATTTGTCTTAGGAATCTAGTTAGCAGACTGCAGGTTTCACACTTTTAATGTAGGAACATTACCCATGTGTATCTTGAGTAATCATCTACTGTAACTAGAGTATACTTCCTTTTGCTTAAGCTTTCTACCTCAACTGGACCAAAAAGATCCATATGTAATAATTCTAGAATTCTAGTTGATTCTGATGAATTTAGAGATTTAAAGCTTACTCTAGTCTACTTTCCCTCTTGACATGGTCTGCATAATTTATCCTTTTTAAACTTTACTTGTGGAAGTCTTCTTACTAGATTTTCTGAGGATAATCTCGCTATAGTTTTGAAGTTAAGACGAGCTAATCTTTTGTGCCATAGCTAGTTTGTGTCTTCGGCCTCTTTTGTATAGAAACATGTTATTTGTTCTGATTGTAATAAGTCAAAATCCACTGCATAGATGTTTCTTTTTCTAATCCCTAGCAGTTTGACTTATTGTGTGATTTTGTCTTTTTTACTTGACATGAATTGGAGTAAATGATACATCATAATTTTTATCACACATTTGACTAATTTCTAAAGATTATGTTCTAAGCCTTTGACATAAGTTATATTTCTAAAGATTAAGGAACCTTTACCAAGGGTTTCATAACCTTTAGTTGTACCTACCTTTCCTCCTTCAAAAATGACGAGTGGTCCTTGTTTCTTTTTGTAGTCCTCAAGGATGGATTTGTTTAACGTCATGTGTCTTGAGTATCCACTTTCAATATACCATAGTCCTCTCTGTTTTACCTGTATTAAAACATATAGAGCTTATACATGGTACCCACTCATATTGGTCCTCATTTGTTAGTTTTTGGAATCCACACTTGAATAATTTTTTTGTGGGAATTCCATTATTCAAAGGACTTGTGTCCAAGTTTTCCACATGTATAACAGTAGACATTTGGTCTTACAGTTCTGAGTGGTCTGCTCTACTTTTTCCATCTTGTCTGTTGCATCTGGCATGAGCAAGTCTGCCTCAATTATGGTTTTCTCCATGTTGTTTTGGAAATGTTATTCCACACTGAGTAGTTAGGTGCATACTAAAGTTCATAAGGCCTTTCATTTAATCTTTTCTTAGGATTCTTGGCCTGCTGCACCTTATGGTATTTTACATCAGCTCGTGCTGATGATATGCTTTTAACCATATAGGTTTTCTATTGCAGTAGAGATCTCTTCTGTGGACTAATCTCTACTGACTGTGCAGTGGAATTCTCACAAGAAAATAGTTCAAGTACGGATTCAAAAAACTAACACATGAGGACCCATATGAGTGGGTATCATGTAAAAGATCTCTATGTTTTGATACAGGAAAAGCAAAGAGGAATATGATATCTTGATAGTGAATGCTGAGGGCACATGACAGAAAATAAATCAATCCTTAAAGCTTACAAAAGGGAACAAGGTCCTCTTGTCATCTTTAGGGGAGCAAAAGCAGCTACAACTAAAGGTTATGAAACTCTTGGTACATGTTCCTTAATCTTTAGAAATGTAGCTTATGTTAAAAGATTAGAGCATAACCTGTTTTCCATTAATCAACTGTGTGACAAAAATCTAGGGGGATGTGAATAGGTTGTTTCAAAAATTATTTAAACTTTTGATACGGTATACGAATTCTTTGCAGACCATTGTTTTATGCAGACCACTTAGGTAGCCTGCAAATGATGCTTGGTGGTATGCAAGAGAGAGTTCAAACCCTTTGAGTTTGAGTTTATCTCTGTTTGGCTATGATGATTTGTTTTTAACAATTTTAAATATCAAGTAATAAACAAAAGTAATATGCACAGTATTTATACTGGTTCAAACACTCGTTATCAAATGATAATCGAGAGCTTAGTTAAGTCTTCCCTTGGTGACCAATGTAGTTAAGCCAAGAGGTGAGTATCACTATCTTCTTGTTTGAGCTTAAAAGAAACTTCCTTTATAAGCTTTCTAACATGTATATAAAATATGAAGGACTCAGATCCTTTGCATAGATCCAAACTTTGTACTCTGCTACAAGATGTGTTCTTCTGCAGATTAGTGACACCCCTTTCACTGTGATCTTCACGAATTAGCTCACTTGAGTAATCTTTGAACTTCTGATTTCTTTGCACGCTTGCCTTTCAATCTCATTCAATTGCGTTTTTTCAATGAACCTCAATAGCTCTCTTTCATAGGCTCAGGAAACGAACCCAGCAAACATGATACTGTTTTTGATATGACACCTTGCCACTCGTGTCTCCACCATCTTGTTTCTGATGCTAGCAGTCCATTGACTTCAAAATTTGTGCCATTATTGTCTGTACCTAAAGTCTTCGTTTGAATGACTTCAAACCTTTGACCCCACCTTAGTAACCTTCTGTTGCACTCTAGTCTGCTGCAAATTCCAGTCTGTATCTAGTATTAAAAGACCTAGTTTGCACTCTGCAACCCTAGTCTTCACCAACTCTATGCTGCAACTTCCATTCTGCATTCAGATCTGATGCACATTATGCTTTACTATGTAATTCCTCATCTCCAAGCTCGTTCCCAGATCCTGAAGCCTTTGTAGGTCTTTTGTTGCTCATTAATGCCTTAGTTGCTTATCCAAAAATGTCTCTAGTAGTCTGCATCTGATGGCTTACACAATGCCCATCATTTGTAGCCGTCTACTCTTCAGCATCCATCCTAGACTATAACTATTTTTTTTTCTAGCCTAAGCATACTAAATACATTATGACTAATACATCTCAGTTATGTTCCATCGATTTCTATACAATTGGAAGGATTACACATTCCTATCAATCTCTCCCTTAATTGATGCTAACAAAACTCATATGTAAAACAACAAGATTACAACTTTTCTTACTACTTGATTATATTGTTTTCAAACCATAAACAAAAATAAAAAATAAAAAAAGTAGTAGAGATGGTAATAATTACCGTTGATGCTCCTTTCCCTTGCTACGTTGATGCCTTTGTTCCTCATCTGAGATCTTTCTTCTAAATCTCGGTGGTGTCGGCTGCGTTCTTCATGAGACTACTCCACATGATGCCTTGGTCTCTTTGCAGACCTTTTCTATTCTTGTTCAGAAGCATGTCTTCTCTTTGATGCAGAAGACTTCTCCCCCTGAGTCTCAGCTGGGGTCCTTTGCTGCTCGGTTATAGTTCTTGGAGTCCTTTGCTGCTTAACTATAGACTGCTTCTCCCCCTTTTTGTTGGAATTAAGGGAGGAGGTAAGAGCTTCAAGTGCAGTACGCACAGCCTTGAGTTCAGAGAATATGTTCTTCTGAACTACTTATAGTTTGGTTTCAAGTAGTCCAAACTTAGTGTCGTTGATGCGAATAGTTTCATTTAGTTATTGTTGGGTGGTCTGCAGAGCCCTGTTCAGCGTATGTTGGCTTTTGAATTTGTTGAGAATGGAAGAGCTCAATCTGTATTGTTGAAGGTTAAGGGCATTGGCTCTTTGCATTTGGTCAATGACCCCTGTTGCTAGTTTATCAAGTGAAGTCCGAAAGTCTTCGAAGCCTTGGGTTCTTGTTTGTCTTTCGTATTCAAATTCTTCTGCTATTGGCAATTGAGTGTCAAGTAACTCATGAAGTGCTTCTTTGTTCCATTCGTGCATGTTGTATATTTCTTGATCTATTCTTCCCAATTTGTATTCTGTAGTGTCCTATGAGGGTGAGGAGTGTATCCTTTCTACAGGTGGTCTTGGTCGAACCAAAATGATTTGAATGTCATAATCAAATGTATCCTTCAGTGTCTTGACTACAGATGGAGGAGTTGTCTGAGTTTCTAATGCACTGCTGCTTGGTATTCCTTATGTAGGTCCCATAGAGGGTGGGTCTGCTTGCGTTTGCACCTTTCCAAATAAGGAAGGTTTTGTAAACAACAAATTCGACAGACTTTGTAAGGCTAGACGAATTGGAGTTGATTGCTCTACCTCAGCTGCATCTTGTATGAAGTCGTCTGCATCCTTTGTCTCAGTTGTAGTATTGATTAGTGATACATCCCAGTCTGCTGTGGATGTAACTGTTGTTAGATCTTCAACTGTGGGCAGTTTTGCTGCTTGTTCTTCAACTTCAGGGAGTTCCTCAGTTTTTTATTCTTCGATTTCAACATCAGGAAGTTCTTCTGTGGTTTGTTCAGCTGCTTGAACTTCAACTTCTTCTTCCTGTGTTTCGTTTGTTGTTGGTTCCTCTTGTGGAGACTCATGATGTTCTTGATGTTCTGTAGTTTCTTCTGGTGTAGGTACTCCCGTGGTTTCTTCAACAATTGGTGCTTCTTAATGTCCTTCATTAGCTTCTTGTTTTGCTTTATTTCAGATGGTTCGTCTGCATATTCCTCTACTGTAGGTTCAATAGTTTTGGATTCTAATGCAAGAGACTCTGTTGCGGTGGTCTCGATGGCTGTAGTCTTCAACTTGATCGATGATGTCATCATTATCATCCACCTGAACATCAGGATGCTGTTGATCACCACTATCATTATCATCATCACCATCATCACTTGATGACTTATGTTCTCCCACTTCTGGTCTTGTGAGATAATCGTATATCTCCTGAGTAGCCAGTTGAACATACTTGGCTAGAATGCATTTTAGCTCAGCTTCTACCTAAGGAGTATGTATGAATTCAATGTGTTTGAGTTATGCCTGCTTGTGTCTTCTTGTCTTCAAGGTGGAGTCCTTTCATCTTGTTGATCTACTGGTTTCCTTCTTGTACAGTTCAATCAATTGATGGACTTCTCCTGGTGACATTCCATGAATCTCTCCAATAAGCGTTTTTAACATATCTGGACTAATTATGTACAAGGTTCTTGGCCCTTGTGGGATCAGCCTTGGTTTGGGAGATCTTGAGGGTCTTCTAGGTCTTTTAATAGGAAGTTTGTGCTGCTTCACAAACTCTTGTATCATCCCTTTCTTTTTTTGCCTTCTTCTGCAGCTCTGGTTTTGGCGATTTGTCTAGCAGTTAATAAGTTGAAATGGTGTGTTATTGAAATATTTCTTCAACAGTTCTAACCGTCTGTAGGACTACTTCAATGACCTTTTCTGGAGAAGTTCTTGTACGTCTTACTTCAGTTGTTGTAGCGGACCATACCTCAACTACAGTAGATGGACGGTCTTTTGCAATTGTGGACAAATCTATTCCAATGCCTGAGATTGGAACAATTGCTGTTGTAATTGCCTCTTCTACCGTTGGCCAAATTGTGAGTGACCTTGCAGCAGAGGTGGTTTGAGGTAGTCCTGTCTGCTGCAATTCGTTGAGATATGCTTTTATTTGCTTTATCTCAACCTCTGAGAACCCATTTTCAGTAAGTTCTTTTCTTAGTTGAGCTCAAGGTCCTTCCCTAACCTCTTGGTAATTCCTTTGGGCTTCTAGAATTAGATTTTGAAGGTTCTCGTCTACTCCAGCCTTGAAAAATTCCAATGCCACATTGGCATCACGAAGTGCAGCTAATTCAGGTGCCTTTGGCTGTAGAGTCATTAATGATGAGGGTTCAAGAATTGGCCTGGTCTTCACTAGGGCAGATTGTATATCTATACCTCAATGTCAGTTGACTCTGCAACTGGATGATCTGAGACTATCTCCTCATATGATGTATGTATAACAAGTTTTCTCTTGGCTTCCCTAAGATTTTACGACTTGATCAGTTGAGCATTACTAACATGTTGTATTCTTGTCCTTGGCACTCCTGCAGTTGTCTGCACTGTTACCTTCTATGGGTGGTCTGCAGACTTCCTTTTGGTCTGCACACCTGCACACGATTGTGAATGTTTTTGCAAGTTTGATGATAGTTTGCACAGCTGTAGTCTTCTTTGTAACTCCAATAGGCTGCTTGCCTATCTTTTTGACATCTATTTGTTTGGCCACCATCCATGGCCTCCCTTCCTTTTCAGAAAGCTTCAATTTCTATTTGAGAAAGATGCTGATAATCCTCCCAAACAGAGGTTGCCTTGGTTGGACAACTTTTTATAGCTGATACGTGAGCAATTTTGCCCAATTCACTTCATATTTTGTGAGAATTACACACATGATTTCTTGCTGATCAGTGGTGATCTGATCTTTACTTTCTTGACAATATATATGCAGGCATCTTGTGCTGTTTGGATAAGAACTTCTTTATGGTCCTTATCCTTTTATTCCACCTTTCTTCGTCTAGCATGGCATGTCTTCTTGTTGTCACTATTGAAGGAGGAATGATCCTTAATCCTTTGATTGGTAAGTTGAAAAACTGAGCAAAGTCATCTACTTTGATATAGTTTGCAACCTTCTTTGCAATAAAGTTATAAGAAATCAGTTGCAGGTTATCTGTGACTGTTGCGTTTTCAATGAAGTTAAGTACTTCATCGTCATAGTACTTCTGCTTATACCTTCGCAGAAGTACTTGAGCCTGACTTCTTGGATCTGATTGGCAACTTCCTTCACCTCATCATATTCTTTTTTCAAAGTGTTGAAATCGAACACAACACCAGTTTGGAGTTCAACTTTCTTTGATGGACTTGATTGCTCATCAGATTTGCTGCTCCTCTTTGAGACGTTTGAAGGAGTGTTGGCCATTTTCGAAGAGTGTTTGATGAAAATCTTGAGTCTCGAAAGTGAATTTGAGAGTTGAAAATTAGGGGTTTGTAGTTCTTTATGCAGTAGGGGTTTCAAGTGATTGGAGAGAGAATGAGTGCGTTTTAGAGAGAGAGAGTTTCGAGAGAGTAGAGTGATTTTCATTTAGAAAAATTTCTCCTTTTATAGTTTCCAAATATATTACCATTGCTAGGAGTTTCTAGCATTATGCTTTATCACTCAATTATTTTGACCGTTGCGTGATTTAAGGAAAACCGTTTTGTAAAGTTAATATTCATTCCAAAAATAAGTGTAGTAAAGCAATAATGCTTCTAGTATGCTTCCACGTGTACAACAAACAATAGAGCAATAATGCTAGTCTACATAAAATAATGTCAGTCTCATTCTATATATGCAGTAAAGCAGTAAAGCATTTTGGCCAATTTCACCGTTTTAAATCAAGCGACCTAATTCTCCTCGAAATTGAATAAACTTAATCTCATCTAGAGGTTTTGTAAAAATATCTACAATTTTTTTTTTCTCTTGGAATATATTCCAATTTAATATGACCTTTTTGCACATGATCTTTGATAAAGTGATATCTGATATCAATATGCTTGGTTCTTGAATGAAAAACTTGATTTTCTGAAATAGCCATTGCAGGCGTGTTGTCACAAAATATTGAGGTTTTAGAGAATATCATACCATAGTCTCCAAGTTATGATCTCATCCATAATATTTATGCAGCACAGCTTCCTATAGCTATGTATTCTGGTTCTGCAGTACAGGTTGACACAGTAGTCTGTTTCTTGCAGAACCAGGAGATCAATCTTGCACCAATAAATTGACATGATCCACTTGTGTTTTTCATGTCAACTCTACAACCTGCAAAGTCTGCATCTAAAAAACCTATCAGTGTAAAATCTGATTCCCTACGCTACCATACACTAAGGTTTGGAGTTCCTTTGAGATATCTCAGTATTCTCTTTACTGCAGTGTAGTGGGATTCCTTGGGATCAGATTGATACCTTGCATAGACACAAACTGCATATTGAATGTCTGGCCTGCTTGTAATAAGGTATAGTAATGACCATATTACTCCTCTGCACATGGTTTGATTTATCTTCTTTCCATGTTCATCTTTATCTATTTTAATTGATGTGCTCATGGGAGTTTTCATATAACCAGCACTTTCTAAGCCATACTTTTTAATTGTGTTTTTTAAGTACTTAGATTGATTTAGAAAGACCCCACTTTCTAGTTGTTGTACTTGAAGTCCTAGGAAATATTTTAGTTCCCCCATTAAACTCATCTGAAATTTAGATTTTATTAGTTCTGCAAAAAATTCACAAAGTTTATTATTAGTGCAACCAAATATAATATCATCAACATAGATTTGCACTAACAATATATGTTCCTTATGCTTCTTAAGGAACAGAGTGTTATCTAACTTACCTCTTTCAAATTTGTTTTCACATAGAAATGTTGAAAGGGTTTCATACCATGCCCTAGGTGCTTGTTATCCATATAAAGCTTTGTTTAACCTATATACATATTTTAGATATTCAGAGTCTTCAAAGAAAAGAGGTTGCTCAACATAAACTTCCTCTTGAAGTTTTCCATTTAGAAAAGAACTTTCGATATCCATTTGATAGACTCTAAATCCTTGATATGTAGCATAGGCAAGAAACATTCTTACGGCTTCTAATCTTGCTACACGGGTAAAAATGTTTCATCAAAGTCAATTCCTTGTTCTATGAGTGTTCAATTTTTCCTTTCAGCTACACCATTTTGTTGAGGTGTTCTGGGTGCTGAGAAGTTGTTTTTGATTCCATGATCATTGCAGTAGACATCTACTCCTATTTGATCAAATTCAGTGCCATGATCACTTTTGATTGTGATCACTTCTATATCTTTTTTTCATTTTGAATTTGTCTAAGAAACCTAGTCCGCAGACTACAAATTTCACTCTTTTTATGCAAAAACATTATCCAAGTGTATTGTGAGTAATCAACTACTATAACTAGTGTACTTCTTTCTATTTAAGCTTTCTATCTCAACTAGACCAAAGAGATCCATATATAATAATTCCAGAATTCTAGTTGATTCTAAAGAGTTTAGGGGTTTAAAGTTTGCTCCAGTTTGCTTTCCTTCATGACATGGTCTACATAGTTTATCCTTTTTAAACTTTATTTGTGGAAGTCCTCTCACTAGGTTTTATGATGATAATCTAGTCATAGTTTTGAAGTTAAGATGAGCTAACCTGATAGGCAACTGTCTGCTGCACTACGCAAGCTCAATGAAACAAGGCAGACCACCAAGCAACAGATTGATGAGCATATACGCATCAATGACATCAAATTTGGTCTCCTCGAAACCAAATTACAGGTGGTTTAGAAACATATCTTCTCTGAACTCAAAGGCGTCGGAACTGCTCTTGAAGCACTGACCTCCACGCTCAATGCTAACAAAAAGGGAGAGAAACAATCTGCAGACAAGGAGTAGCAGACTCAGTGGGAGAAATCTGCTTCGGCAAAAAAGGAAAAGCTCCTCTCAACAAAGGAAGGAGCCCAAGAGGTATAAGCATCATAGGGAAGAATCTTATGAGGAACGAAGAGGACGCTTCAGAAGAGATTCAGAGGGCAGGCAACGGAAGCGCAACAGAGAAAGTGATGAAGAAAGAATATACAAGCGCAGCAAAGGCAAAGAGCATCAAAGGTAATACTTAGATTGCTCAATTTATGTTATTATATTGTTATTAACAATGTAATTAAGTTGAACTGAGTTTCAACAAAATATACCAAGTTAGTAAGAAAGTTGAATACTTGTTCTATTACATAGGAGTTTTTGTTAGCATCAATTTAGGGGGAGATTGATAGGAATATACAATCCCTCCATTTGTATAGAAATTGATGTAACAAAACTTAGATGTATTAGTTATAATGTAGTTAGTCAGATGCCAGTGAGTAGACGGCTACAAATGAATGAAGAGCGTGCAAGCCACCAGATGCAGACTACTACAAAGGACTTTTGGATACACAGCTAGTGCATTGATAAGGAACAAAAGAACTCAAAGGCTTCAGGATGAAAGACTGAGCTTGCAGACGAGGACCAACATGTCAAGGCATGAACTGAGTCAGATCTGAGTGCAGACAAGGGTTGCAACAGAGACTGGGTACAGACTAGGGTTACAGTATGGAATACAGATTAGGGTTGTAACAGAGACTAGGTGCAAACTAGAAGTTGTCGCAGATTCGATTGCAGTAGAGGGGATTGCCAGGGTGGGGTCGGAGGTTTGAAGTCAGTCAAGCGAGGATTTGAGTTAAAGTAGCAACGACACGGATTCTGGGGATAGTGGACTGCCAGCATCAGGAACAAGATGGTGGGAAACACTAGTGGCAAAGTTTCATTCCAGGAATAGTGCGATATCTACCAGAGGTTCGTTCATTGAGCCTTTAAAAGGGAACCAGTGAGGCTTATTGTGTAGATCTGTTGAACATGGATTGAAAAGCAAAGAGTGTAAAGCAATCTAGGAATTCAAAGATTACTCAAGAAAGCTAAGTCGTGAAGATACAGTCGAAAGTGTCACTAGTCTACTGAAGAACAAAGTCTTACAGGAGAGTCCAGAGTTGGGATTTGTGCAAAGCATCTAGGTTCTTTATCTTTTATACAAGTTAGATAACTTGTAAAAGGAAAGTCTCTTGTAAGCTCAAACAAGGAGATAGTGATACTTACCTCTTGGCTTGACTACACTGGTCACCAAGGGAAGACTGGACTAAGCTCTCGATCATGATTTGATATCGAGGGTCTGAACCAGTATAAATACTGTGTCTATCTATTGCTTTCATTACATTGATATTTAGAATTGCTTCTAATAGATCATCATAGTCAAAAAGAGATAAACTCACAGAGTTACCAATCTCTACTGCAGACTACCAATTGTTATATGTAGACTACCTAAGTAGTCTGCATAGAGCAATAGTCTGCACAAAATTAGTATTCCGTATAAGAAGACCATTAAATTCTTAAACAACCTATTCATCCCCCCCCCACCCTCTAAGTTGAAACTCGAACCTTACAGACTCCCCATGAATTATGAAAAGGAAAGACACCTAGTGTCAAATACTTTCATGCTTTTGGATGCAAATGTTATATACAAAACAATAACAAAAGCTAAGACAGATGAGGGAACTTTCTTAGGGTATTCCACAAATAGCAAGGCCTTCAAAGTGTACAATAAAAGGACACAAGCCATTGAGGAGTTAGTTCACATATCATTTGATGAATTTGAAAAATTCATACGAGATGCTAATGTTTTTGATGAGGAATGTGCATGTAATGAATAAAATGTAGAAGCGGTCATTGAAAGTAAAGACAAGGAAGAGTCATATGCACTAAATGAAAATGCAGCAGAGACTTAAGAACAAACTCAACAACAACTGGAAACCAATGAACAAGATGAGAGAATATGGATCAAGGCACATACACACAGGATGCCATCATTGGAGAAAAAGATGCACCTGTGCAGATAGAAAGGCAACAAACAGAGAATGTCTGTCTCCTTGCTTTATATCAGAAATAAAACCTAAGATAATAAGTGAAGCCCTAAATGATGCAAAATGGGTAGAAGCCATGCAAAAAGAACTAAATGAGTGCCAAAGAAATGAGATATGGTATCTAACATCAAGACCCAAAAACTATCCAGTAGTAGGCTGCAAGTGGGTATTTAGAAACAAAACTGGTGAAAATGGAATAGTCATAAAAAAACAAAGCTAGGTTAGTTACTAAGGGATACTCACAAGAAGAAGGGATTGACTTTGATGAAACCTTTGCCCTGCTGCATATCAAGGATTTAGAGTTTATCATATGGATGTAAAAAGTGCTTTTCTAAATGGAAAGCTACAAGAGGAATTTTATGTTGAACAACCTCCTGGCTCTGAAGACTCTGAATATCCAAAATATGCAGGTTAGACAAGGAATTATATGCATTGAAACAAACTCCTAGGGCATGGAATGAAACCCTCTCAACATTTTTATAAAGTGGATACCACTTAAAGTGAAAATAAATTTGACAGAGGTAAGATGGATACCACTCTATTCCTTAAGAAGCATAAGGAACACATATTGTTAGTACGAATCTATGTTGATGACATTATATTTGGTTGCACTAATAAAAAACACTGTAAATGTTTTACAGAGCTAATGAAATCTAAATTTCAAATGAGTTTAATGGGGGAACTAAAATCTTTCCTAGGACTTCAAGTACAACAATTAGAAAGTGGGATCTTTCTAAACAAATCTAAGTACCTAATGAACATAATTAAAAAGTATGGTCTAGAAAGTAGTAGTCATATGAAAACCCACCCCCATGAGCACATCAATTAAAATAGATAAAGACGAACACTAAAAGAAGATAAACCAAACCATGTGTAAAGGAGTAATAGGTTATTCTTATATCTCATAGCAAGCAACCAGACATTCAATACTCAGTCTGCGTCTGTGCAAGTATCAATCTCATCCCAAGGAATTCTACTATAGTGTAGTAAAGAGAATCTTGAGATATCTCTAAGGAACTTCAAACATTGGTGTTTGGTATCCTAGGAAATCAGATTTTACACTGATAGATTTTTCAGATGTAGACTTTGCAGGTTGTAGAATTTACAGGAAAAACACAAGTGTATCATGTCAATTCATCGGTGCAAGATTGATCTCGTGGTTCAGCAAGAAGCTGACTACCGTGTCAACATCTACTGTAGAAGCAGAATACATAGTTGTAGGAAGCTGTGGGGCATAAATATTATGGATGAGATCACAGCTTGCAGACTATGGTATGATATTTTCTGAAACCTCTATATTTTGTGGCAACATGTCTGCAATGGTTATTTCAGAAAATCCAGTTTTTCATTCAAGAACTAAGCATATTGATGTCAGATATCATTTTATCAAAGATCATGTGCAAAAGGGTCATATTAAATTGGAATATATTCCAAGAGAAAAACAAATTGTAGATATTTTTACAAAACCTCTCGATGAGAGCAAGTTTATTCAATTTCGTGGAGAATTGGGTATAGTTGATTTAAACCAATGAAATTGGCCAAAATGCTTTAATTCCCTACTGTACATGTAGAATGCAGACCGACATTGTTTTATAATATACATAGTAACATTACTGCTCTACTGCTTGCTGCACACATGGAAGTAGGCTAGAAGCAATATTGCTCTACTGCATTTATTTTTGGAAAGAATATTAACATTATAAAACAATTTTTTTAAAATCATATAACAGTCAAAATAATTGACTAATACTATATAACGGCTAGAAACTTATAGTAAAGGTAATATTTCTGAAGACTATAAAAGGAGAAATTTTTCTAAACAAAAATCACTTTACTCTATCATATTCGCTCTTTTTCTCTCTCTAAAACGCTCTCATTCTCTTTATAATCATTCAAAGCCCTCTACTCCATAAAGAACTGCAAAACCCTAACTTTCAATTCCTTCAAATTCACTTGCAAAACTCAAGAATTTCATCAAATACTCTTCGAAAATGGCCAACACTCTTTCAAACGTCTCAAAGAAAAACACCAAATCTAATGACTAATCAAGCCCATCAAAAAAAGTCAAACTCCAATACTTTGTGAGATGAATCCATTGAAGGAACAAGCAGAATCTATGACGATGAAGTACTTGATTTCATCGAAAAGGCGAAAGTCATAGACAACCTGTAACTGATAAAGGCGAAAGTCATAGACAACCTGTAACTGATTTCATACAACTCTATTGCAAAGAAATTTGCAATCTACATCAAGGTAAATGACGGTGGCCAAACAAATAGATGTCAAGAAAATGGGCAAGCAACCTATTGAACTTACAAAGAAGACTGCAGCTCTGCAGACCATCATCAAACCTCCAGAACACTCAAAACATTCTACAGGTAGCAGATCAGAAGGAAGTCTGTAGACCATCCACCGAAAGCAACTATAAGGTTCAAAATATAACCTAGAGGGGGGATGAATAAGCTAATTAAAATTTTAGCAAGTTTATGCAGCGGATTATATTTTTGCAAACAAATGTTCTATATAGACCACTTGGATAGTCTGTAGCTAACACTTGAAGGTCTGCTGCAAAGACTGCAATTCTTCAAAGTTGCCTTTGTTTTGGCTGTGAAGGTTGGTTTTTAACAGTTCTAATACTAAGTAATTTAAGCAAGTAAGAGACAGTATTTATACTGGTTTAGACACTTTTTATCAATTGATAAACAAGAGCTTAGTCCAGTCTTCCTTTGGTGACCAGTGTAGTCAAGCCAAGAGGTGAGTATCACTATTTTCTTGTTTGTAGCTTACAAGAGAACTTCTTTCTACAAGCTAACTAACTTGTACAAAAGATGAAGACCCACGATCTTTGCACAAATTCAGTATCCTTAACTCTACTGCAAATACTGTTCTTGTACATACTAGTGAACCCTGTTTATTGCCTAGTTCACGATTCATCTCTCTTGAATAATCTTTGAATGTTGATTGCTTTGCACTCTTGCCTTTCAACCTTATTCAACAACCTTACCACAATGAGCTTCAACAATTCCTTTTTGTATGCTTAAGGAATAAACCTGTTGCATAGTATTGTATCTGAAGTGACACATAGTCACTTGTGTCCCCCAACTGATGTTGTCGACCACCTTTCTCAGATCCCATGTACTGTCACAACTGTACCTCGAATCTTCGCTTAACTGTCTTCAGACCTTTGAACCAACCATCAGCAACCATCTCTGTTGCACGCAATCTGCTGCACCTTAGTCTGCATACTGTACCATGAGACATTGTCTCTACCATTCATTGCTGCACCTCGTCTACACAAAGATCTACTGCACATTGATGCATTCTGTGTTGGGCTTCAGGTCCTAGCCTAGTCCTTCTTCCTGAAGCATTTATAGGTCTTTTATTGCTTATGCATGCCTTACCTGTTTAGCCAAAATCCTCTTTTGTAATCTATATCTGGTGGTCCATATGATGCTCCTCTTCTAGAGCCGTCTACTTATCAGCATCTGACCTAGATAGCAATGACCTACTTGATTTCTAGCCTAACCAACCTGACAACATCATGGCTAATACTTCTCAGTTTTGTTCCATCAATTTCTATATAAAATAGAGGGATTGCACATTCCTATCAATCTCCCCCTAAATTGCTGCTAATAAAACTCCTAAGTAAAACAATAAGTTTACAACTTTTCTAACTAAATAGTTATATTGTTTGGTAAATAAAAATTAACTAAAAGAATAGTAGAGGTGTTTACCTTACCTTTCGTTCTCTCTTCCTTTGTTGTGCTGACTCTTATGTTCTTCTTCTAATCGTCTATTGTGCTTGGGAGTCCTTTCTTCAGAATCTCTATGGTGTTGATGTCATCTTTGTTCTTCATAAGATTGCTCCCCTATTGTCTTGTGCCTTGAGGTCTGCTCTCTATGATGTCTGGATCTTTTTGAAAATCGTTCTTTTTCTTGTGCCTTTGAAGGCTATCGTCGCTTTTCTGCAGACTGCTTCTCCCCCTGAATTGTAGTTATCTGCTGTTGCTTTGTTGTAGAGTGTTTTTCTCCCTTTTTGTTAGCATTGAGGGTAGAGGGTAGAGCTTCAATGGCAGTGAGAATGCTTTTGAGTTTAGAGAAGACCTTTTTCTGCACCACTTGGAGTTGTGTTTCTAGTAGTCCCATATGTGTATCATTGTTACGGATGTGTTCAATCAGTTATTCTTGGGTAGTCCGCATAGCAGCGTGAAGTTTTCGTAGATCAGCCTTGTGTTGACCTCTAAGTTTGTTAAGATTGGATGAGCTGATCCGGTATTATTATAGATTCATAGCATTGGCACATTGCATTTTATCAATAACTCATTCAGTCAGAATGTAGAGTAAAGTATGAAAGTCTTCAAAAGTTTTTCTTCTGATGTTTCCTTCTTTATCTATGTCTTTGGCGATGGGATATGGAGTTTCAAGAAGTTCATGAAATGCATCTCTAGTCCATGAGTGCATGTCATAGATGTCTTGATCGATCCTTCAAAGTCTGTAGCCTGTGGTTGTTTCTGAAGGATTGTGGTGGTTGAGTAAAGATGGCCTGAATATCTTCATCAAATGCCTCCTTAAGATTCTTGATTATTGTTGGTGTCATCTCAACTAGTGTCATCTGGGTTACTGAAGTCCCACTTTAGACAGGTACTTCTACTTTGGATGGTGGATCTGCTATATTTTGTGCCAATTCATAGGAGGAAGGTGGCATAAACTGGATGTTCATAATGTTATGAGCATAATCTTGAGACGGAGTGACTTTTGTTGTAGTTTGAACATCTGTCAACTGCATTGTTGTTGGCTCTTCTGCATCCTTTGATGGAGTTGCCTCAGTTACAGGGTGAGTTATTTGTCCCTTTGCTGTAGTTTAAGCTAGAACTTTGACTAGTTGTTCTTCAGCTGCTTGTGGGTCCTCAAGTAGGTCCTCGACTACAAGTTGTTTAACTTTCGTTTGTTCTGTTGAATGAACTTCGGCTGCTTGTTCCTCAGCTATAAGTCTTTCAACTGTAAGGGCAATTACTACTTGTGTCTCTGCTATAGATTCTTCTGTTGCATATCCCTCAACAATAGCTTCATTGGTGGATGGTTCCAATCCTTTGTCAGCTTCATGTCCTTCAGTAGATGACGTAACTTCTTCATCCTCTGTAGGTTCTTCTGCTAGAGGTGCCTCAGCTGCTTGTTCCTTAGCTGATTGGTCTGCTATAGGGGACTCTACCTCATTGATCTCAGTTGCTATAGTCTGCTCTTGTACTCCTACTTTAGCAATCTGATCAATGATTACATCATCATTGTCCATAGTGTCTGGTTGTGGCTGATCATCACCATCATTACCATCATCACATGATGGCTGATGTTCTCCTAAGTTAGGTCTTGAGAGATAGTCATATATCTCCTCGACTGTAGCTTGGACATGTTTGACTAAGAGCTTCTTGAGCTCAGCCTCAACTACAGCTGTTTTTACAAACTCAATAGGTCTGAGTATAGCATGTCTGAGTCTCGTAGTCTTTAAGGTGGAGTCCTTAAATTCAAGTACATCATTAAAATGAAAGTGTGCTTCTTTTGGTCTTGTTGACCTGCTAGCCATCTTCTTTTGAAGTTGAGCTAGTTGTTGGACCTCTGCTTCTATCATCCCATCAGTTTCTCCACTCAAAGTCTGTGATCCATCTGGATTGATTTTGTATAGGGTCTTTGGTCCTGAGGGAACTAGTCTTTGTCTGAAAGACCTTGTTTACCTTCCTGTTTTTGTTGGCTTTTTGATTGGTAGGTTGTGTGTGTTACAAACTCCTGAATCATGCCTTCCCTTTCTTGTTTCTACTTCATCTCAACTTGCTTCTTCTAGCTAAGCAGTTGAGAGGTTCTAGTCCTGATCAGTTGAGCTCTTTCTTCTATAGCTCATACCGTCTACAGAACTGTGTCTATGACTTTTTTTGGAGAAGGTCTCACCCTTGTTGTTGTTGTGGTTCTCCATACTTCTATTGCAATAGTTGGTTGCTCTTCTACAATCGTAGAAGTATTCATTCCACTGCTTGTGAATGGAATAATTGTTGTCGTTGTTGTTGGCTCTGCTATAGTAGTTCTGATTATGAGGGGAGAGTGCAACAAAGATATCTTGAGCTGGTCCAATCTACAAGGCTACGAGATTGGCTTCTATTTCCCTTGCCTCATCTTCTGTGTATCCTTCAGCAAAAAGGTTTTATCTAAACTGAGCTCGAGGTCCTTCGTTAGTCTCTTCCAAGATTAAACTCTTTTGAGTTTCCAAGATTAGATTTCGAAGATTCTCGTCTGCTCCAGCCTTTAATAACTTCAATGCCATATTGGCATCATGAAGTGTAGCTACTTCTTGTGCTTTTGGTGATAGTTTTGAGGACAAGGGCTCATTAATGTGCCCAATCTGCACTTTTGCAGACTTTGTCTCCACCTCCATATGAGTTCATTCTGTAGCTGGATGATCCCAAATGGTTTCCTCGTTCGAGGTCTGCAAACAGAGTTTTCTTCTTGTCACTCTTTGCTGCTTTTTCTTGGTTGGTTGGGCTTTGCTGACTGGTGCTTTCTTGATATGCTTTATGGCTGATCTTGTCTGTACTACAGTAGTCATATGCATAGCCTTTCTTCTTGTCTGCACTTCTGTAGACTTTCATGGATGGTCTGCAGGTTTGACAATGGTTTCCAGTGTTGTAGTCTGCTTTTTCAGTCCAATAGGCTACTTGCCTATTTTCTTGACGTCATGCTTGGCCTCCCTTCTTTGCCAGATAACTGCAGTTTTTTTTAGAAGGATGTTGATTATCTTTCCGAACAGCGGTTGCTTTGACTATATAGCCTTCGCAATCTGATACACGAGCAACTGAGCCGAGTTGACTTTGTATTCAGTGAGGACTGTGAACATGATCTCTTGTTGATCAGTTGTAATCTGA
>LIEC01007655.1:0-33010 GCA_001925005.1 Drosera capensis
GTGGGGGGGGTTTGGATTGGATTCGGGTTTGAGATAATGGTGTGATTTTTGAGGTGGGTTTTTGGGTGAATTGAAATGGGTTCGTCGGATTCTTCTTCGTTTTCGGAAAATGTTGCCGGGCTGATCGATGGAGCCAGCAAGCATAGGGATGGAGTATCGGTTGATTGTTTGCCTGTTTATGTGAGGGAATTGATCGCGGGTGGCGCTTCTGGGGGATTTGCTAAGACTGCAGTCGCGCCTCTTGAGATGATCAAGGTTTTATTCCTGGTGGGTTGAGTTGAATTGTAATATTTCAATAATTGTTGAGGAGTTCCTTATAATCTTAGAAGGCGTAATGATTTCGACTGGCATATGGTGCTATAGGGTATATGTAATGAACTTGTGCTTGCATCTCTTCGAAATTTGAACCTTAGCGGATAGGTTGGAATCAACTTTGGGAAAAGCTCAAACTTATGATAGGAGGTTCACAATATGATTTGTATCTCAGCACACCTCTCATCAATATGTCTTTAGGCTTGAAGCATGATTATGTATTAACCCATCTCATACCGATTGCTCAGTACATGAGGATAGCGGGATCTTATGTATTAACATCTCATCACACCTGCTCTCAATACATAGTTTAGGATCAAACGTACCAAAATTTGAAATTTCAAACTTATGATAGAGCGCTATTTATGGATTGACACACCTCAAGTGTGAAAGAATTTCTTTGTGTGATTGAACGATAATGCTGGTTTACATGCAGATGATCATTTGTCTCTTATGAATACAAATCATGGAAGTTTGCTAGCTTGGAAATCCCACTAGAGATTTCAGATATGAGATAGCATAGGTCTATTCCTGTGGAAGTTACTTTATGTATGAGTTCCCCAACCATTCCAGGGATGATATTATTGGTATACCTGTATGTTATCTTCTCTCTGTCCGATAGTGATGGCCTTCTGTACCCAATTACACTTGCAGACTCGAACAGAAGGTTTCCGCTTTCTTGGTGTCTGTGGGTCTTTCAAGAAGTTGACCAAACAGGAAGGCGTGCAAGGGTTGTATAAGTATGTTGATCTTCTCTGTTAACCATCTTATTCTTGCCTTTTTGTTTTTAATGAGGTGATGGTATTAACTTTTGTTTTGCATCTTGAATGTTTAGTTGAGGAAATGGTGCTAGCATCCTTCGCATTGTTCCTTATGCTGCAGTTCATTACATGTCATACGAGCGGTACCGTGCCTGGCTTAGAAATAACTGTGACTTGGTAGGAACTGGCCGTGTCGTAGACCTTTGAGCTGGATCTGCTTCTGGTGGTACAGCAGTTTTATGAACATATCCGTTGGACTTGGTTAGGACAAAGCTTGCTTACCAGGTAAAATTTTTGTGCTCTTCGTGCATCATATTTAATCTTCCTGTGTCTTGCTTGTTACCTGAAACACATAGTAGTTAAAAGTGGCTTAACTTTGGTGATTAGTTTAGAGTTTTCATTCTTCCCCAACTATAACTTTTTGTTTAGTTATCTCTACCTCTCATTGGTTATTTAGTCATTTTTATTAAGCTTTTGGATTATTCTAACTCACTTGAAACTTGAAACCATTGAAAATTGCAACATGGAGTTGCTTTGTGCCACCATGTTGAATCCAGTAATAATTTTGCTTCACCAGGAGTTTCTTACGCCTCACAGAATTTTCCACCCGCACTAGGTAGATAGTTTGCACTTTTACCCTGATTCTTATTGATTAATCTGGCGCTTTGGCCTTTCGAACCTGCGATAATTGTGTTTTTTCTTGGTTTTTTAAGAAAAGGAAAAACACCCACTCTTTTTGAGGCACAAGTTCCTCTCTACTGCTGTAATAACAGTAATCCTTCTGTTGATCAGGACCAACTCTAGTTGGTATTCTCCCCTATGCTGGCTTGAAATTTTACATATACGAGGAGCTTAAGAGTAGGGTTCCAGAAGAGCACCAGAAGTCTTACACATTGCACTTTTCATGTGGGGCTCTGGCGGGATTGTTTGGGCAAACACTGACTTATCCTTTGGACGTCCTCAGGAGGCAGATACAGGTATTATATGTTTTTTCCACTTCAGCGAATCTCGTTTAAAGTTTATGCTGCTACTGCTAGTGTCACCTTGCGTGATCCATCGTTGATGTGATAAGAGAATGATGCCTGAGTTGTTTTGATGGGATGCGTTTATTGGCATAACCAATCTTGATCTTTAAGCATAGATTTATTCTTGTAGCGTGTTGCTCATAGCCTTATCCGCTACTGCTAACTCCATTTAGTTGAATAAAGCCAGCAACATTTAGGATTGATGAGAACTTCTGTTTCTGTAGATACTTTGATGAAGTCAAATGCTTGGGACTTTAGGATTAGTAGCCCAGTCACGTTGATTTACAGGTGCAAATATGAATTGATTGGAGATAAATGCTTTTAAAAATGTTGGCAACAGCATGATACCTATCGCAAAAATATTTGGTTCCGAAACAATCTATGTCGTTGGGTGCCTTCTCGGAATAGTTTGGTTATATGGAGATGCCAATGTCAGTGTTCCTCTAGAATTTCGCTAGAAGTCATACTGAAGTACCTAGAAGTTGAGAGTTTATGAGTTTTAGTTTATTGTTTTCAGTGTTCAATTTGTTGAACATGAGATGCTATGCCTCCACATTATCAGAGGCTATATTAACTTGACTAAGTCATGAGGTTCATCTACGTGCTTACATTGTTGAACAATTTCCCCTTCCCCAAATAGAAGTCCATAGTAATCTGGAAAGGGTATCATGATATGCTTTATGCTCCTAGCATGCATCTCACATTGTCAGTCGTGTATGATAACAATCAATATCATTTTGTAGAATCATAAATAAGTTAAAGAAGTGTTGCCAATGCACTTCTATCATTTGGAGTACTTTTGGTGTGTCATATGTTACCTTGACGTTAATGTTGCTTTTTTTCCCCCATCTGTTAGGTGGAAAATTCGCAGCATGGGAGTGCTCGATATAAGAACACTTTTGATGGTCTCATTGGTATCATGCGCAATCAAGGATCTAGGCAGTTGTTTGCTGGTCTTAGCATCAAATATCTAAAGGTAATTTTGGATTAGACGTCACTTCTAATTCCTGCCTTGCCACAGTTTCAATATCTTTGTGCTGATGCTTGGGTGGTTGTTTATTGAGAACTCTGCTATGTTAAGTTAGATGGATCAATGGCCCCAAGGTTGTCTGTCGGTGACGCTCATGTCGATCCCTTTTCTCATGTAGGTTGTCCATCTGTGGCGATTGGGTTTACATTGTATGACTATATGAAGTCGTTGCTGCATATCTCCTCAGAAGACAGGTCTCTAGCAGTGTCTCACGGTTGTTGCACAAAGGCCTGTTTTAGAGTTCCAGTTCCTGAAATCATACTCATGCCATTATACTGAATTGCTGATCACCATACAACTCATCCCGTGGATAATTTCCAACTTCATTCTTATGGTACACTGCCAGTGGATCCAAAGACAGGAAAAGCACATCTTCAGGCGTCCAGTTCACCCGCAATTCCATGCATGAGGTTTAGCAAGTCAATGCTGGCGGCTGTTATCAAGCATCCGATGAACCCATTAGACACACATATATGGTGTTCTCTTCTTATGCAATTCATGTTACGGGCATGCGTACCCTTGGCCTTCAATTGAAAATCAATTTGAGGTACTTTGGGAGGCCTTGGCCTATTACTAATCTATTTCGGAGCCATATTGGTTTGATTCGTTTTAAACCGAATGCTCTACGTGGATCCAAATATCAAATTATTACTAAATGAAAGATTCTTTGTGTCACCGCAATGAATGAACTCGTAAAGTTTCTACTGGTGCAGCTGCTGGAGTTACACACAGATGTTATGTTATGTTAGTTTCCAACAGGGGATGGTTCTCTTGCACAGAATGCTGTCATTGCTCCAGCCTTTGGATGTTTGCTTTCCGTCGGTCTGTCATCAGGAAGCTAGAATTAAAGAAAAAAAAATCTGTTTGATATCAGTTCTCTATGGTTTTTCATGGTTTTTTCTAAGAGAGGTGCAAGTACCTGTAGAAACGACTTCTCAGCTTGTGAAATAGATCGGTGTACATCTATTCCTCGAGAAAATGATGACATTGAACGATCTATGTTAACTCATGAAAAGACGACATTGAACAATCTTTATGAAAATTTGTACGAAAGTAGAGTTCAGTTAATAAATTAAGCAGCCAAGCTCGGCTGCATTCATGCTTCAGCCATCCCCCCATGGCTGCTAATCAATGGGGTTCTTGCTGGTGCAGTGTGGCATTCGTGTTGTGTTCATGGCTTTTTCTCTGACAGAGATCATATTCATCATTGATTAAAGGGATGGTGATCGAGTATCCAAGTTGCAGCGCTTTAGCTTTGCAAAGGTGAGAAAGTGAGATGGTGACCTTAGCTACCGTTTTGCCAAAGAATGTCGATCTCCAGATCTGATCTGATGTGTTCTTACTCTTCGAAGTTCGACGAGTTGATGATTTCGTTGGCTATATCTGTATGGTCCTGTTGCATTTGTACATCAATCTATATAAGCTTTGTTGCTAATTGCAGGCCTTGTACGGCTTGTTTTAGGCAACGACAGGTTTCTTAAGGCGTACTTGATAGCCATTATATTCATTATATTCCAGGTTTTCTTTTTTCATTTCGCCCTTGATGAAATATACTCGTTTCGTCTTAATTTATATATGATTTTTTTTTATCAATTTCAATTTATTTTATAACACTTTTGTTCTTTTCTTATTTGATAATTAATTTATATTAATATAATCAAACTATCTCATTATCTTCTTTCTTCTCTTCTCACATCCTCTTTCATAAACTCCAATACTACGAAAAAAATTACTCTTTTTTTAATCAAATTTCATAAAAAATTCAACCCATACATAAAATTATGTATCGGATCAAAGCGTTGTAATTAAAATGGGACAAAGAGAATAAGTTTTTATCATCTTCAACCGAATGAAATGGAAAAATAAAATAAGAATAATAACTTGCACTTTCTGTTTTCTTATTAATCTAAATACGATATTCTAGAGTCGATTAGGCATAAACACAAGGTTTGTACAGTTTGGGAGAAAAAAAAAAAACTGTGACACGAAAGTGGCTTTCAGGGTTAGGATAAATGATGACAGTTGCCAAAATAGCGAAGAATCAGGCTGAAGATCCTTCCTCTGAGCATTACCCTTTTCCTATCATTTCTTCTTTTCACTCTCCTTGCTCTCCGATTGCTTGCTTGCCCAAAGCTCGTCCCGTCTCGTTCTTGCTGCTGCAACGACTGTTCTCTGCTCAACAGCAGCTCTCTCGTTTCATGATTTTGTTTCTAGCTGTAAATATTTTCTTGATTTTCTTTATTTACTGAGGAATATTTGGTTTTGTGGAGTATTTTGTGTCGTTGCTTTGGATATCGACAGTAAAAGTAAAAGCCATGGAAACGGGGAAGAATATATCCGGAATAATCATAAGGAGTGTGTGCGAGGGTACATTCAAATGTGATGCATTTTTAGCTTTAGTAGTTAGTCAGGTGACATTTTATCATGACTCTGAGACTGAGTATTCTTAAGTTAGTGTATGAATTACATGGAATCATGAATGTAATGTTAGAAAATTATGCATGTTGATTATGTTGATATCAAGTTTCGTATTGATTGATATAGACGAGTCAAAAGAGTCTTTTGATGACAAATGGTTGGTTACATTAGGAACAATTAGGATATACAAATAAATACAATATCCAAATCAAATGCCAAAATGCAACGACAGTTGGTTTTAGACGTAGGATCGATAAGGTGAATTTTAGTGTCACGTCCTTCCTAAACACTCAGGTGAGTGGGAGTAGAATTGTGAGTAGCCGAAGTGAGAAAAACTAATAAAATAGAGAATGATGTCATATAAAATAAAAATATTTGAGAGGTTTTTATCATTTCAATATTACTTCATATAAAAGTGTTGCAATTTATATAAAATATTCATTTTTAATAATGTGTCGAAATTTTATGTGAGACATAAAAAGTACTCCCTCTATCCTACAAAAAATACAACATATTTTTTTAAATTTTTTTTGTATATCTCATAAAAATTATAATATTTTTTTATTTGGAAAAATATTTTCTTCAAAAATAGGAGTATCAAAACACTAGTATTTTTTATTTTGGGTTTGGTGGATATAGGTCCTTAAATTTGGAAAAACAATGATTGAGATTAAAAATTATTTTTATAATATTAGTTTAAAAGTGAGAACTTAATTTTAATCTCAATAATGCTTGACCTTAAAAAACAATGATTTAATCACAAATAAGCCTAACCATAAATCTATTTTTTTTCTTTTATTTTAAATAACATCAATTCACCGAGTATCACTTATCTATCTATTCTTAATTCTCTTTCTTTTCTCTCACATAATAAAAAAAACAAATAGGTCATTTTTATTAAATACAGCGCACACACAAAATTTCATTCTAAATCAAAATGTTGCATTTTTAAAAGACTTGAGGGAGTAAAAAATCAAAATTATCTTTATTTTATATCATTTTTATTTTTTTATTTTTTTTCTATCAATTCATAATTTTTTCATCACTAAAAAAGATTTTAAAATTATTAATATAAAAATAATATATTTTTAATAATCATATCAAATCAACACATCATAATATATTTAAAATAAAAGAAATGCTTCGTAGCCGACATAAATCTCAAATCTAATCTATGAGACTAGGAGCCCCGATCAAATCATTTGTTAAGTTCTGATAAGAGACGTCTATCTCGTGAAATATGGAGCAAATCACTCATTTCCTCACAAATTAGAGAAAACAGAATAACGAAGATCAAATCAAATCACACCTGAAATTCCATTAGACAAGTAACTGGTGTGTTATGTTATTGACAAGTGGGCCACTGCTGACTCGTTTGACCAAAATCAAATCCTCTCACACTGTAAAAAGAGGCAGCCTGTGGCTGTGAACATCAGTTAACAACCTATTGCTGCTGTGCTGCTAATCTATGGGTCTAATCTATGAGACTAGGAGCCCCGATCAAATCATTTGTCAAAGAACTTCCACTGATGGAAATCACTAGGTACACGATCAAAGCTCAGATCTAGCCTGGAAAGGACCCATGAACGGGATAAAACTCTCTAGGAGTATTTTTATTTATTTATTTATAGGATTTGAATTCAAGATTTATTTGAAAAGAAATCAAGTGTAATTCATTCATTTTGATTACTGTGCTATTCAAATTATGACATTGTCCAATTTTAATGATAAATTTATTCATGTTACGAATCGTTTATATAACGATTAAATATCATATAAAATTATCGTGAGATATTAATGATATTTTAAGTTATGTATTATAATCCTGGATTAATGACGTCGTTAGGATAAATAACGAAACTTCTCAAAATATATATTGAATAGTACAATGATGATTGCAACGTTGTAATTTAAATGGGACGGAGGGAATATAACTTGTTGTTCTGACACGAGAATTTATGCGAGTGTTAAATTTATATGAATTTTACTGTAACACAGAATATAGTGAGTGTACTCTAACATATGAGATTGATTTGATTTTTTTTACTTAGAAGGTTACCAAAAAAGAAATGTTATATTTTTTCAGTCTCAATTTATTTGTAATACTTTCTTTTTTTATCAATCCTAATTTATCTGCAACACTTTTTTATTTGTTTATCAATTTATATTAATATAATCAAAATAACCATGGTCTCCTTTCCCCTTCCTCCTCATCTCTCCTAAATCTCACATATATCCCACTGTCACTAAAACAAATACTTTTTTTTCTTCACCAAATTTCAAAAAAACTCAACACATATATAAAACTAAATGTCGAGTCAAACAGTTGTAATTAAAAATAGGACAAAGAAAGTTTTGTTTTTTTTGAGACGTCCTAGGAAAAAATGTTATAATTAAAATGAATGAAGAGAATAGAACAATAGATGTTAGTGTATAACTCAATTAACCTCACGGTTGAAGTTACACAACATCGCAATCTATTGTAGAGAATATTATTCCCTCCGGTCTAATATAATTGTAACAATCAAACATCAGTTTTTAAAAAATGATCGTGAAACCAACATGATAATTCAAGTTATGTATTTCAACTTTATGCCAATAACATAATGTTTTTTACGCGATTAAAATGAAAAACGAAACTTCTCAAGATACATATTGAATAATAAAAAAAATCAAACATTATAATTAAGCGGGTACGAGTAGTCAAGGATGTAGCTAACTCGAAAAAACGAATGACAGACTATCAGAATTCGAACATGCAGAAAAGCTCCCGATGCCACGCTCGAGCCAATTTAGCCATCCAAGCAGTAACCTATGTTTTGCTCCTTACTCTCACACTTTCTTCCATTTCGAAATTTCCTCAATGTCACTGTTGGAACAAAGTGGTGTATGTGGACAGCAGTCTATACTTTTATCAGCTGATCCAAACAAGACAGTAAAAATAAATGGAACATTGATATCACAACTCAAAAAATAACCCAGAAAAGTGGACTCTTTGAGAATTTTTTACAGCTTTCACCGTGACAAGTCATGTTCATGAGTTGCTGCTTAACTCAAAAAAAAAGAAAAAGGGAGGCATCAGCTTCCCAGATTTGAACCCCACCCAAAGGTACATTTGCCATTGATAATTTATTTCCCCCACTTTACCAGCCTGTCTAAAAATTGACTCGTAACACACTTAACTTCTCTATTTTTAAGCCAACAGTCCCTTAAAACATGTAAGGGCGATTAGTTTAACGTTCCTTTCGATGTGGGTAATGTTCGTGTTAGAAGTTGACATATCAAAATATCGTTTTACTGTGAATATGTATTCGATAGAGAAATCTACAGAGTTGACTATTAAAAATTGAGCATTTCACTTGTCTTTTCTCAACTTCTAGTAAGTGCTTCAAAGAACGGCTACATGTTCGAACTCTTGAACTCTCCCGACTTTGTCAAAAGTCTTGGAAGATTTGTATATGAACAAGAGATAGTTGTATACAAGATTTGAACTAACAATGTTAAGCGATATGAGTTCTAAACGTCTCCAATGTCATTACATGATGAGTCCTTTCTCTTCAAACTTCACTATGCACAAGAAAAGCCTTCATCCTGATATGTACGACAACAATATTCATGTCATCCCTTGTGATAGTTTAAAGGTTCTTTTGTCCACTATTTTTATCTCTGCACAAAACAATATAAAATGATTGTAGTACCACAGAAATCATTTCCCTCCCTTCCACCCCATATCAACCAACTCATTCATTGGCATCAATATCGTATCCTTGCATACCAACATACCCATAGTTTTTACATTTTTGGGATTTTTTATAAATAAAATTATTAAATTAGGATTATAAATAATTTTATTATCAAAATAAATTTTTTTAAATATAATGAGAGAAGACGCATGACGCAATTCCCAGAAAAAAAAGACGTCCTCACTTTAGTAGAGGAGATTCCTACATCAGGTAGTCAGAGATTTCTACATCGGTCGAGAGGTAAGGAATTCCTCCTTTCCCTCTATAAAATCACAATCCTCTCGTCCTTTTTTTTTCAATTTTAAATATTTAAAATTTTAATATAATTTAAAATTATTATATTAAAATTTTTTAGAATTGAAATTTTAGTTAAAAAATTTTACAACAAAGTTGCTACGATGGTGAACTTGCTGTAAAAGTTCTAGGATTAACTTCAGTAAAAATAATCCCAAAACTTCTTATTTTATGTTTTTAATATGATTAGTTAATATAGTAGTTAATGTAGGAAATAGGAAATAATTTAGGAAGTATTTAGATTATGAAATAATTTAGAAAGTAGTTAGAATATGAAATAGTTAGATTCAGTTAGTTTAGAGAGTAGTTAAATTATGAAATAATTAAAATAGCAAATAATTAAATTAAAAAAATAATCTAGGAACTGATTAAATTAGGAAATAATGTATTTAGAAAGTAATTAACTTAGAAAATTAATTAACTTAAAAAATGATGTACTTAGGAAGCAATTAACTTAGAAAATGAATTAACTTAGAAAATGATGTCCTTAGAAAATAATTAACTTAGAAAATGATGTATTTATGAAGTAACTAACTTAGAAAATCATATACTTTGGAAGTAATTAACTGAGAAAATCATGTACTTAGAAAGTAACTTAGAAAATCATTTACTTAGGAAGTAATTAAAAAATAGTTAGTTGGTAATCATTTAGGAAATAAAGTTATTTTTAGAAAGTTAGGGAATTAGATGATTTAGATCAAATTGTTTAGTTTTTTCACATTGTATGTTATATGTTTGCGTTGCGATGTTAACTAAATATTATCATTTTTCTGTGATTTGAATATGTAACATTGTTTAAAATAATAGTTTGTTAATAGTAATTTAGGAAACATTAGAACTACTAACAATTCTGAATATTCAAATTTGATAATGATATAGCTATTAGTTAGTATTAATTCCCCCATATTGTAAGAATGTTTATTAAATATTGCGAAGTTATGCAAGTGAAATATATAACATTGTTTAAAATAATTGTTACATTATAATAATTTAGGAAACAATTAGAAAAATAACAGTTAATCAAGCCATTAGGTGATTCGTACATCGTGTTACTGTCACATGCAATTTCGAATTCTCAATCTTTATGGTTTGAAAATGATATAGGTATGACATTTCAATAATTCCCAATTTTTTGTTACTGGGATATACGATATACGAAAAACAACAACGACTATCAATTCTACGAGGAATCGAAAATCCTTCTGAACTTCACACCTAGCTGGGGATTGACAGATTGTGTAATGAACATCAGTAAGAAAGCTGGTGTGGGTTGGGAACCCTCCCAAATCAAAATCTGGGCTAAGCTACCTCAAAGTCCGGGCACGTCACACATGTTCAAGCTAAAGAATGATGTGTTTTTGCAAACATCATCCGACATATTACTGAACGCCCAATGTTGTTATTCGAAGTAGTTCGTGAAGCGCAATGTTCTCGACGTCCTGACACATTCAGTTTTTCCAATAAATTCTCATCAATCTGTTTCAACACAGTCTCAATCATCTATGGCCGTGGAAGCGGCTGACGATGAGGACGATGATGATCTTGCTGTGGATCTTTCCATCGCCCTGCTCATGTACCATCGAAAGAGACTACTTGGATGCAATACAACGGGAACGATTGCTTATCTAAGTTTGATGATGATGTGGAAAGTAAAGACTAGGCAGATGTCCTAGGAGACCACAAAGCAATGAACTATGCAAATGTCGATGAGCCTACGAGTTCTGATAGTGAGGATGG
Organism: Drosera capensis; assembly: GCA_001925005.1. NCBI lineage: Eukaryota > Viridiplantae > Streptophyta > Magnoliopsida > Caryophyllales > Droseraceae > Drosera > Drosera capensis. The sequence continues at coordinate 11,321 of LIEC01007655.1, forward strand.
CAATGATGGTGAGGATCATATGCAAGCCGAAAAGGATGAGGGTGAGGATGATGATGTTGTGCACGTCGGTCATCTTGTTTCAATGTACATCGATGTGAACTGGATATCAGAAGTAGTAAACGATTGTGATGAACCGATTATTGTCATGTCTCCTTCCGATCTTAGGGTTGACATGGAGTTTGATTGTAAGAAGAATTGCTTACACCATATAATAGATTCAACCATCTGTCATGATGTTGAATACCATGTGTTGACATCAATGGAAGCGATAATTAATTTAAGGTGCAAACAGTGAAAGAATGATGAGCCACGTGGCTGCAAATAACGTCTCAAAGCCATGAAGGCAAAACGTAGCAACAGATGGAGGATCAACAAAATTATCGAGACTCACACTTGCGACACACATAATTTTGGAGATGAACATGCGCAGCTATCGTTGGAGTTTGTTACGCCGATGAATATTCTCAATTATGTGTTCAATGCTGTTTTTTGGGCTTTCAAACCCTCAATTGAAGAATGGAAGCATTGTCGCCCTGTGATCAGCGTTGATGCTACTTTTCTCAAGGGGAAGTACCACGACATCATGTATATTGTAGTGGGCTAAGATGCTAATAATCAGCTCTTTCCCATTGCTTTTGCGATGCAAGGGAAGAAGTTGGTCGAGATGTGATCTTGATTTTTCGAAAGTCTAAGAGAGGTTAGCCCCCCAATTTTTGATAATTAAAGTTGAAGACCTTAATTGATAAGGAACACATGCAGATCTTAATCATTTCAATATTATCATTGCGTAGGCGGTGGGCGACAAAGCAGATATTTGTATCATTTCTTATTGCCATACTCGTATTTTGAGGGTGATGCGCGAGTCTGAGCGTTGGTCAGTACCCAATATATGTCATCGTGTATGTGCTCTTCACTTCGTCAGCAATTTTGGCAAGCACATGAGTTCCAAAGCCTAGGAAAACCAGTTGAAGACCAGCCTGTTACGAGTGATCGATGACAAAGTGGGAAGCAGAGATGAACGAGATACAACAGGAGAGTCAAAGGGCATACGACTCGATAATTAATGTTTGTGATGTCGAGAAATGGTTGTTGGCTCATGACGGGAGTGGGAGATACGGTATCATGACGACCAAGCAATCAAAGATCTTCAATTCTATCCTTAAAGATTATCGATTTGTCCATATTACTACACTGGTACAGTTCATATTCTATTGCTATGATTTTTATTTCACAGATCGAAGGGTGAAGTCTAAGGTAGAGATCGTTGAGGGGTTGGTGTTGAGCCCTTTAGTTATGCATAATTTCTAGAGTAAGAAGAAAAAAGCGCATAGGCATGTTCCATCACGATCCTGGGAGTTTCGAGGTGAAGACCAATCGTTTGTGGAACGAGCCAATTACCAAAAGTAACCATATTCATGAGGTCAACTTCTTGGAACGCACATGCACTTGTGGGAAATGACAGCTATATCACTATCCTTATAGCCATGTCATGTAGTGTTGTATGCAGTTTTATGTAGATCCAATTCCATACGTCGATGATTGCTACAGGATGACCACTCATCTCAGCACTTAGACACCGCAATTCAGGGTTGTTCATGATCCGAGTACTTGGCCCCCCTATGAAGGTCTCATCAACATGCCTCAGCCGAAAACAAAGAGGAATAGGGGCAGTCCGAGGACTTACCCTATCCATAATGAGATGGATGTTCGATGTGTCCGAGGGGACATCCGTTGTCGTCAGTGTAAGCAAGTTGAGCATAACGCACGGAGTTGTCCCAATAGAGCCGGTAGTTCTAATTCTTCACGGCCTAGTTACAAACACTGCCGGCAACCCGACTATGATCCTCAGAACAGTCCAAATGAAGATTATGTTCAGTCGCCACCTATTGCTCCACCCGTTCAAGGTGTGCCTGACCCTTTCGAATAAGGTCGCCTAACAACTCTGAAAAAGGAACTTTGAGGCCGAGCAACGCTCGGTGGAACTCATGGGGAGATTTTTCCATCTTTAGTTTTAGATTCATCTGTATCATTTCTGTTTCGAATCTTGCGACAACTTCATAATCCTTAATAAAAAGCATATAAATTATTCATCTCATTATATTTATCCTTGTCATTATTTAATTAGATGTCATGAGATTATCCAAGTGTCATTCCTTACGAGGCAACAATAGTAGTGCTCCACCACCTCCGGAGGTGGAGGGCGAGATTATTTATGATGTCCATGTGCCAGGTCCATTAGTCGATAAGGTTCTGACTTGTCAGATGTAGCACATATCAGAGGTCATATGGAGAGACGAGATTGAGATCTTACTCTCTTTACTTTGATGGATATAGAGGTTTTGTAGAACTTATTAATAATATATATATATACTTTTCTTTTATAATTTATATTTTAGGAGCCATATCATTATCTGATCACACAACATCATTCATGGAATCCACATCCGAGGGTATTGAAACGGCTTGCGTCAGCCGATGTAGGGTTTTGATGATTCCACACGATAGTGGACATTCTCATCGATCATTGCTTGATTACAACACTCGTGGAGAGGTGGAGACATGAGATGGATACGTTGCATCTTCGATATGGGGAGGCCATAGTGACGCTAGAGGATGTAACGTTACTTCTTGATTTTCGTAGCTATGGGACGCCGATCATCGTTCCTATTGAAGGTGACTATTACGCCTTGTGCGGTCAACTTCTTAGACAAACTTCGGATCGTCGTCGGGGGTCATACTGTTCTATTTCCTCGTTTCGCACTCACTTCAGAGAGCTACCAGCTGTAAAGGGTAAGCACATTATGAAAGACACCAGCCCTACTATTTGTCATTTTTTCTCGTTGTTGGATCAACATCTAGCAATGGAGATCATCTGGGATCCGTATATCGAGTATAGATTAGATGACATGCTCGAGTATTTTGTGGATAAGATAGACAGAGCCATTTGGTTCTCTCATATTCCTCTCATCTACTTTGCTATAGTGGAGTACTATGTGTCATTTCGTACAACATGACATTTTCATGAGATCCAGACGATCCCACCCGGGCACAACATGCATGATGAGTTGCATGACCTTACCAAGCGTGGGCGAGGTGGAGATTTTGATAGGCTCCATCATCATCACGTATACGTAGATCGTTGGAATGACGGAGATCATCATTTTGTGCTATGTCATCACCAGATCGAGGTCGGACCTTGCACTGTCCCGTGCTACCTATTATGGTATCATCAGATCACATGATAGCGCATAGATCCTCTTAGGATTCGTCCCATAGATGTCATCAGAGATTGTTTCCACGCCGCTAGTGGTATTCATGCTCTTATCTACAAAGGATTAACGCACGTGAGATAGTCTCGTCAGTTTCGAGAGCTATTTTAGCATATGAGAGATAGTGCGTCGGAGGATAGGCTTGAGCAATATTTGATTCAGAGGTTGGATCGTTGGACGATGAGCCAGCCCAGCGCACGAACGACCAGCCCTATCATCTCGGAGTTGATTATCACCATGGCGAGGCTGCAGGTTCAAACGGTGAGGATGATGTTGCAGATCCTAACGATGCTGGACATTCCGATGATTTAGGCCCGAGGCATCATGCACCACCAGATAGGTTTACTTCATCAACCTATGTAGGCGGAACAACTAAAGGAAGAGTCAGGGTCAGAGGAGGAGGATGAGGACGAGACTGATTTATTCTCTATTGTATTTTAGCATTTAATTTTATGAACGTGTTATCTAAACTTTCTACTTATGTATTATGTATAGATGACTTCTCTGGACTTTCTACTTATGTATTATGTAGTTTGGATTTTACAGTTTCATTGTTTCTGATTTATCATGTATTATGTAGTGCCAGATTTTGATCACGGATTATGACTTATTTATTATCAATCATGTACACCAGTATGTTTGACGTATAGTTTTCATTCTATTCATCGATTATGAAAACTAGTATGTTTTAGTTATAATGTTCTTTCTATTTATCGACCGTATATTACTCATCTATACATGTGCCTATTGTTTTAGTTATATTCTAACTTTCTTTATCGATCATTCCTAAAAACAATCATCAATGTATCATAACTATAAGATTTGTTTGTTTGTCTAACCAACATTTTAAAAAATATATCAACGGTCAATATCAATTCATCTCCTTCCTCCCTCGCTCCCTTCTTCTTTGTGACAGTATGATGATAATTACATATTCATTTTCTCAAAAAATTGAATAACATGAAGAAGAGTGGTATTATTTAAGGGCTTCATATATTTATCGTTTCATACATCATCTTTACGTTTTTTAATGGTTTATTTATCGTTTTCATTCTATTTGTCATTTTACAGGAATATGGTCTTCATCAAGAGAGATATTAAACTACGGGAGAAATCTCATGGTTCAAGGGACAATATATGTGTTTACTGAAGGACTCTTACGCCCAATTGGTGGTCAGAATTCGAGGGAAGGATGACACGTTTAAAGCGAACTCCAAAATGGAATCATGTGTGTAAACGAGGATTCTTTCGGTCTCAATTACATTCAGATCGATTTTTAAAAAAATTGATTCTATCTTTTTCGTTAATGTCATTCAATGCGTCAACGGATCGAACTTTATGCTATCCAAGACGTTTATAAGAGGATAGAGATATACCGAGAATCAAGATTCTGAAGGGAAATTACCGATGCATGTCGTCCACGAATTGGAGCTGGAGGTTTTAGATCATATGAGATTACGGATGATTAATATTAAACTTAGTGTTACGTGATCGTACAAATGTACAAGACTGACGTCAACACTCGCGGAGTTCCTACATGGCTGACGATGAATCTCACAACCAACCACGAAGCTTCTTGCTCAAGTACGAGTTCAGAAAAAAATCATTGTTCATCCATATACCGTGGAGGAGACCAAAAAACCGCAACGAGAGGCACAACACGTGACTGGTCGTTTTATGATGGTAAACTGACTTTTTTAACATTTAATGTATATGACTCTTTAATTCATAAAGAATTGTATCCCTTTCCATAACAATAATGCTGCAGTGTGAAAAATTACATGTTTAGATCCGGTGATCTCCTACGTTAATAAAGATACAACCACAAATCGTTGGAAATATCAAACAATTAGGACATATAAGGTGCTGTGAGAAATTCTTCAGGAGCACATGGAATACGGAACAAATCCAATATTCTTAATTCGTGGATATGAATTAATTTAATCCAATATCAATATATTTAAGGTATTTGTAATTAATAAAAAATATCCGTATGTTTATTTGTAATTAAAAAAAAAAGCATATCATCCATATATTATGTTAAATGTTTTTTAGTTATATCAACATAACCATAATATTTGATCAATCATATATTTTTCAAACTGATTTTTTGAATGAATCTTTCCTACTTTATTATCTATTATTCACTTAAAATTCGATAATTAAATTTAAAAATTTTTATATCGCATAAATACAATTATGTTTAGTTTTACATAATACTATAATCTATTATGATAATTTATCGTGCAACGCAAGGATCAGTAATCCAGTGTTATATTAATAGGTAAAAAATATAATAATATTTATGGTATTTTCACTGAATTATAATGTTATCAATGGGTGTGTGTGATTATGTTACTAACCAATGAATGACGCCCTTGTGTCTTTAACTTAGGTAGAGACGCCTTACGCCTTCTTCTGGGAATGACGCATGACGTCTTTTTTTTCATTATGTTTTGAAAAACGATATATTTTGATAATTAACTTATTTATAATCTTAGTTTTATAATTTTGTTTGTAAAAAACCCTAAATAAATAATTCACTAACATACCCATAACCATATCACACTCCAGAAAAATCGGGAGCATCGGTTTAAGTTCAAAATTATCTAGTACTTTATGGAAACAAATGACATTGACAATAACGTTTTCATTGTTAGTAAAAGAAACTCCTAGTAATTATAGTGTCACTGACAATAACACTTTCTTCAATAGACTTTTTTGTTTGACATAAGGATAAGTTTTTGGATGTTACTAATAGCAATGCCAAGAAAACAACCTCTTATTGTTCCACTTATCCAGCCTTCAATAAATGGCCCATCCTGCCAGTGAATATCTCCCTTCCTTTTATATCAAACAGCAACCTATCATCACCCCATTTCTTAACAAAAGTCACCCAACCATCTAGTCCCTTTTAGGCGCATACCAATTTCCTCTCATATCCTATAGGGTACCCTGCCCCATAACTGTGCAGCTGTCAAACCCCATTTCAGATTCAGTCTTTTTTTTTTTTTTTTTTGAAAGGACTCTTTGGCTTGTGCTCAAAGACAAGGTCCGATGGATGAGTCCAGTCCAGTCTCCAGTGCAGTGCCGTGATTGAGTGAGTGAGTCGTCAATAAGCAGCAGCTAGCAGCTGGTTCACTCAAAGAAACTGTTTATCAGCATTCAACAACAGTACACACAGTAGAAGAACAAGAAGAAGAAGAAGGAGAAGAGGAAGAAGTTGTTGTCGCAGTGGAATCACTTGTGTGCAAAGCAAGTTAAGGGCGAAGTGAGAAACCCAAGAAAAAAAGATACAATCTTTTTGCCTCGGAATTCAACATTTATCTCTTTGGGAGAGAGGAGCTCATATTATATCAGGGGATTACTCAGTGATTCTTGATTGGAGCTCCCAAAACTAACCCAGAGGCCTTTTCTTTGTTTATTCTTCATTTCCTCATTGAATTTGTATAAATCTCCTTTGAGTGATTGCGGTTGAACAACATTCATTATTGTTGGTGTCATCATCAAAAATCATAAGAAGTTGATCAATGAAGAGAATGTGGGTCTGGTGTTGCTTATTGTTACTGGGTGTGCACATCATGACTTGGGTTTCTGCTACTAGTAGGCTTTTGGCTCCTAATCATGATTATCATTCTCCTCCAATACAAGGTAACACCCACTTCAACACTTTTAGTCATAATGTGCTCTTTTCTTAACCTTCACCTCTAATTCCTAAATCATAAGGATAAGACCAACTCAATCCGTCAATCCGAATCTTGTCAAGAATGTCTCAAGTTCTAAATATACAGTGTTATTGTTCACTTGCCGTAAGCGGGACTCTTTGACACTAGTTTAGTTCCACTCATGAATCATCAAGTAAAACTCCATCTACTTGTCCAAAAAAAAAAAAAAAAAAAAAGTAAAACTCGTACAATTCTAATGTGAACCCTTAATCTTGATCAGATAATGGCAGCTGCAGAGATCCTTTCCATTTCAAAACCACTTCAGAAGAGGTATCACTCTCCTCTTCCCTCTCTGATTTCCCCTCTTTTTATTTTCTACGTCTTTGCATATATCTCCGTTGATTGCTGAACCCTTCTTTCTTCAATTAGGTAAACAAGATCCAAAAGGGTGTAGGGAAAACTGAAGAAAAATCCAAAGAGAGCTACAAGGATGAGAAGAAAATCGGTTCAAGGCCACCAAGTTGTGAGCACAAATGCTATGGGTGCTCACCATGTGAAGCAATCCAAGTCCCAACAATAACTGCAGCTTTCACTATTCAATATGCAAATTACTTCCCTGAGGGATGGAAATGCAAATGTGGACCTTCATTTTATAGCCCTTGATTTGATCTTTGAGTTGAGGGTTTGTTTTGCTCTGTTTTCTTGATTGGAGCATGTAATCTGAAACTTGTACTAGCTAATATTTTTGTTGTATGGTTATTGGTAGTTGTATCAGTCATTTGTTAGCTCAAGTTGTTGCATATTGGGAATGAGATTACTGTAGAAGCATGTAATTTGTTCAACCGAGTAATGTATCTTTGTTTTATGGAAAAGTAGAGAAGACAAGGTTTGCACCAATTGAAATGGTACAAAAAAAAAAGAAAAAGGTTTGCACCAATTGAAACTAATCTACCTAGCTTGGAGGTGTAACAGCAATTGCTATTTTTGCTTCCAAAAATTTCTCCCAGTTACCCTTAAATTGTCATTGAAGAAAATGTCATTGTAACTGCATTTTCTTTTTCAAATAACACTACTGCTAGAAACATTTTTTTTGCCTACAAAGAAAGTCTATTGTCAATAACACTTACTTTAATGATATTGAGAGAAACATTTGAACGTCAAACAGATACTCTCAGATGTAACCAATCATTCTGATGGCAATCAGGTGTAAGATGAGGTGAGAATTTTCGAGAATGAAACAAAATGATATGAACTTAATTAAAATACAAGAGGTGCTGGGGTAAGAAGGGTAAATTGTCAAAAAGGAATGACGATTAGGTTCAAGGAAATCTAAAATGATATAGGCATAGATGATGAAAGACGAGGAATGAATGGAAGAGGGCGATTTCACGCGTTACTGAATACTGGTTAGCCCTCATATCCCATATAAGCATAGATGATGAAAGACAAGGAATGCAATTTCAGGGACTTGGAGATAGTAATCAGTGCGTTTGATTATTAGACTACTTAGCTCTGGCTGTAAACTTACATATAGTTTCTACATGACAACATTCAGTACAAAACAGCTAATAAAGGCATACTACTGAACAAATAAGCAACCTCATGTAGCAATATTAACATAACAAAGATTGCTTTATCCATCAAGGTCGATAGCAAAGTTCTTTCGCCTTGGCCTCAGGGCTCCTTTATTGATCAACTCTTCTTGTTTATCAACTCTTGCCAGAAGCAAAGATCATTTCTGATCACTAGAATCTTTCTTGGGATGAATAGCTTCAACAACAGCCTCGACTTCCTCCTTCATGCGCTCAAAAACATTTGGACCCTTAACTTTCTCTACAGGGGTCGCCTCGTCAATGTCATCACTGGTTCCATGTGTTTCCTTTGTGTGACTGGATTCCTCGTCTCTTGGTTTGGAAACTTTTTTAGGATGAATTGCTTCTGCAATCGCCTCGAACTCCTCCTTGACCCGTTCGAAGAAATTCGGACCCTTGACTTCGTCTATTGGAGTGTTCTCATCAATGTCATCGCTTGTACCATGTGTTTCCTTGTGATGAGGGGATGACATTTTTGGCACTCAAACAGCTCTACCTAGAAAAAGAAAGGAAATAACGTAAATCAAATCTCAAACATCTTCATTCCCTCCAGCTCAAAGCTCATTTGCTAGATCTCAGCTTTTATTGTCTGCCTACACCCGGAGTTTAACTTGTGGTGGCACGATCAACAACATATCATTTCCTCCACAGCTACAGCATCGTGAACACAGGTGACAAAGCCACTTCTCATTATATAAGAGAATATTTCATCTTAGCAGCAAAGAAACTCCTTGGCTATATGAACTTGTCATCATAAAGCAAATGCAATAGTAAATAAATATCAAATGAGCATAAGAGATTGCATGGATGGACTTCATCCAACCATGATCTGGCTTAGCTTTTTGTCAAAGAACATCAAGCTCAAGCATTGTAGAGCGTGTGACGATCTACCAGTGTTACGAGAGCATGTGAGAATGCGAGGGGCTTTAGGAATCAATAGCATCTCATAACACGTTAGAAAAGGGATATTACTAAAATTATAGGTCTCAAAACGCTACAAGATCAATTCTTAGATAGGCTAAAGCTCGTTCATCGCCAAAGGATGAATTTGTGTATCTTTTACTTTATATCCTATTCTCTGGTTCTGTTTCTGGTATCTACAACTGCGATCTACTATTGGTATTCAATTTCATGAATGCTGCTTATTCACATCACCCTCCAATTTGTATGAATGCTACTAACCATATCTTCCAACTGAAAAATTTACCCAAAGGGTGCCCAATTTCTAAAACAGAACTCAAATCTCTACCTCTGCTCCACATACGTGAACTGGAATTGGTAAACTTTTAAATTAGCAGAGTTCACATCAGGGAAAAACATGCTAAACTTGATGAAACCAACCTACACACACAGCTTGAACAATCCATGGAAAACGATAAAAGACAGGATCTCTAAATCACTTCAAGCACATTACATATTTGTATCAACATAGAATGCTGAATTCTATAATATCCCCAACTACCATCTCCCTGGGATTCTATAAATTAAAGGGGATTAATGCTAAGCACCAAATCAAGACCAACTACATCACTACCAAATGAGTCAATCTCGCATTTAAAAGACACGACGCTTCACTTGACACGATCCTCATGCCAAGAACTATGCAATCATTAAAAAGTTCATACACAAACCACAAAAACTTGGCTCAATCACAAACAAGAAAACCATATCAGCGCAAGTTTCAGTTCAATTTGATTAAGGTTCATCAATTTTCCCACATCAATCTACACCTCAAATTCACAAAATCGAAAGAATCCATTTGAGGAATCGAACAAATAAAACGACCCAACATCACATTTGCATCGATACAGTAGGGAAACCAGTATGCAGACGGGAGTCAAATCTTAAATTCAAAGAATCAAGGCAAGAGCTTTAGGGTTTTGATTGTGATAAGAAATAGGAAGAGAATAGATGAGATTGAAAGAGTGTACCTGAGTGCGAGTGCGAGTGCGATGAATCAGATAATGGGTTTTGATTTTCCTCAAATGTGTTATACATCATGCATGTTGGTGAGGACAATACAGTAACACACCAAAGTGGGAGGTTGAGTTTATTCCTTGAATATTGCGTTTGCACTAAGTATTTTTTATTTTATCTCTATTTTATAATGTTATAGTATTATAATTTTTGTTTTATGAATCAAATTTGACAAAAACAATCCAATGATTTTTTTTCAAATTTGTTTCCTATCTAAGTAGAATCAACTTTTTAAATTGAAAAAGAAAAGGGAAAAAATTCCCACATCAATTTCGACTATTTGACAAAAATAGTAGTCTCCCTCCTTCTAATTTGCCAACAATCCAGATATCAAATGTTTGAAAAGAGAGAATTTAAGACATATATAAACAAATCTATCTCCGTAGAATCAATTAATCCAAAAAAGAAACATAAATTTCAAAAACTATATTGTTCCTCAAACCCTTGAACCGAAGCTATGCGAAAGTGTGCAAGGCTTAAGTAACTACGATAAGCCTGGGGAATGAACAGGCTAATCCAATTTTCTTTTGTTTCAGAGTCTTTCGATTCATTGTGCTGACAGTGATTAAATGACTATGTTGTCTCACTAAAGTGATTGTTTTCCTTAATTATATGATATTTTTATACTTGTGAGTTTATCCTATTTTCTAACTCAGAACTATTAGTAGTAGAATTGAGTACAACAAATGAAAAATCACACAAGTTTTATAGTGATTTTGACAATAAAATTCAATCGAACTTCAAAACATAAGTTCATACGTCCCTTAGGGATAAATATAACCAACTAAGGGGTTTTTATCATGTTTGAGATTTTTGGTTCATCTTTAACCTTCTTGCAAAGTACATAATTAATGCTGTTACGAAACATATCTGAAACATGAATCAATCAATTAAAAAATGAACGATGATAAACAAAAACACGAACAACATATTTACATGAAAAACCTTGAAATTGAAGTAAAAAAAAACCATGGAGAGAGAAATCCACTAGATCAAATTTGGGAGAGGAGAGTACAACGAACGATGAACAGAACGAACATATGTAACCCTAAATACAAATTCCTATTTATATTAACTCAAAAGAGCTAATAAAATAAATAAATAAAAAGATCAATTATTTTCAATAATAATATATATAATATCCTTTTAAAAGCTCTGAAGTCACAAAAATAACAAATCTCCATCTTGACCTCATATGGACAAATATCTCTTTTGACAAACGATGATCACCGAGGGCCATCACCAAATGACAAAGTCAACAATGTATACTCCTAAGCCTAGGTGGATAATCCCAAGTGTAGAAAATAAGAAGTGAAACATGTCAACTTCCCAAAATAAAATCATAAAACGATGATATTCATCAAGTCCAACTAATGTTTGAATATGACTAATGGATTGGCTTGGTGAACATATCTGCATGATTGTCTGTTGTAGACACCTTCATCACTCTTACTGTGTCTTTAGTCACTTCATCAAGCACAAAGTGAAATCTGACATTTATATACTTTGTCTTTTCTTGATACATGAAATTCTAACATTTACACGTTTCAATTCATTTGCGACGGATGAAGTATTATTCCATCAGAATCAACTGATGAGACTCTGATGACATCTCATATTTATAGAAAAGACCCATTAACTAATAGTTATTTTTTTTATACTTCAAAATAATCTCAATCTGGTGTGCCAACTATGCACATTTTGTTGTTCTTTAAATAATACCCAGCCACTCGAAATATACTCGGCAACTGTTCAACGTCAGTTATCTGCAACTAACTATCTGGTGTGCACTTTACCACTGCTTCCCAGAATTTCAAATTTAAAACCTATCAACGGCTACTACAATCTGATTCCACTTTGCAATATTCAAAGCTCTCACATGTCTCGTCATCCTTCACCAACAATTACCCATCTCAAATCAACCTCCCATTTTCATCTCCTTCCCTCTTCACATCTCAAATCCCTCTCAATTTTTCAAAATCACCAACATGGGTGCTTCAGGAAACTGGTTCAAATCACTTATCCCTCCGAAAAAGCCAAACCCTAACGAAATGGTAAATTAATTCACCTTCAAAACTCTCTAATTTCTTCTATTGAAGCCGCATAATGTGTTTTCTTATTGAATTTTGAGGATTACACCGGTGGGTTTTCTAAAGATTTAATCTTGGGTTATCTTTTTGGTGGTGGTTCAAACCACTAATCCCACAAAAATGCTGAACCCTAATGAATTTGTAAGCTAATTCACCATCAAAGTCTCCTAATATCTTCGAATTCAGCCGTACAATGTGTTTTCTTGTTTGAATTTTGGGGATAAGACTTGTGGGTATGTCTAAAGATTCGTTTTTGGGGTTTCTTAGCAGGTGGGGTTTGGTGGGAAGAGGAGCAAGAATGGGAAGCCATGGAGGAGAAATACTTGCCGTGGAGGGAAGGAGGGAGAAGGATTGGGGCCGTCGGAGTTCGGATCGACGGCTGATGATGTGTTTAGTGCAGCAATGGCTACTGTGGTCAGAGCAACTCATAAGGATTTCTTGATCGTTAGGAAAGAATGGGCTGCGATTCGGATCCAAGCAGTGTTTCGAGGATTCTTGGTACTTCATCATCATTTGTTCTTCTATGTCCTCCACTATCTTTTGCTTATCTCATGGTTGCTTTATCTTCTTTTGGGGAAGGAAGAACTTGCCTTGAGATTCTTCGAATGATTGTAGTATGAAAACGGCACAATATTTATAGCCATCTAAGTTTGGGATGGTTTTGCTTTGCTAATTTCTCTAGGTTTTTGTGCTTTCAGTTAGATAATGGTAAGCGAAGCAATAAACTGCTTCGGATTCACAATTTGGAGTGGCCATGATATTTGAGGCGCCTTGGGGTTATAGATAAAGCAGTGCGGACCAAATGTATATTTCAGGGGTAGCTCATGTTAGGGCATTCAATGAGTGCAATGTCTTGTATCTAGAATATAAAGGATTTGAATGCTTCATGAGCAATAGCTTACATTTCTCATTGATATCATAACATATTTATGTTACTGTTACATTAAATTAACTATTTAACTCCTAAGATCATACCTACAAATAAGAGGAATTGAGGCCCCTACTACATTTACATTAATTGACAAATCAGATCAAATAATTGGATTTTAGGCGTAACATGATTCCTCAATAAAATCAGATCAAATCCCCTGATCTGAGGTTTAGCATGATTCCTTAATACGGCACCCCCGCAAGATGACACTTTCACCAAGAACGCCAATCTTGGAAATGAATTGAGAAATGTTAGACTGGGGTGGGAGAGTAACTTGTTAAGGATGTCGGAGAAGATGGTGTAGGAGTTGTGGTGGTGTAGGAGGTGTAGGCGAAGATGGTTGAGCCTATAAGAAGTTGTGGTGGTGTAAGAGGAGATGGTCGAGCATCCTCTGTAGAAGCAGAGGATGATTGAATTAGGATTTCACCATGTACACTTGGTGTTGTTGGCACAGGGTCACTTTGTGGCGGGCTCTGTCGGGAGTGAGAGAGGAGGTACAGAAGATGGAGATTGAAGAATTTGGCTTCAGAGGTCTTAAAGATGATGTTGTAGTAGTTTGGTTAGACTCAGAATATATTTAAATATATAAAGTAATAGTTATTTTTTTTATATCAAAGTTTAGTTTTTTTATACAAGATTGATTGTTCATGTATTAAACGTCTTTCTATTTATGATTATAAATTAAATATATTTAATATATATTGACAGTTCAATTTCTCTAAAATCCAATATGTTTCAAATGTGTAAAAAACTATAATATATATATATATAATATAATATAAATGGCTTATTTTGTACTTTTCAATTTAAGGTATCATCATAAATGATCAAACAAAATATTTATATGATTAGAATATAAACTTAAAATAAAATTTGGATAATGTATTTTTGTAAATTACCAATGGGCATAGTTATCAGAATCGGACCGGACATCAGCCCGACCCAGGTTTCGGGTCAATGGGTTACTGGTTCAATCGGTTGAACTGTCGTTTAAACCGTCGGTTCCATCCTTTTGATATTATTTTATTTATATTAATACTAATATATTATTTTTGATCAAAATATATATTTATAAGTCTTATATAAATAAAAATATAATTTATATAAATTATATGTATATTTTTTTAAGAATTTTTTTTCTTTCGGTTGAACTGGCTGAACTGTCTGGGTTTTTGTCCTGGCTTGATCAGTTTTCACCTAGTCAATTAGGGTCGATTGCTTGTTTGATTTTTTGTTCGGACCGATCCGACAGAGTCATTGGGTCATGACTCAACCGATTGAATTGGACGGGGTCAGTCCGATTTTAATAACTATGTCAATTGGTCTTATTTTTTTAAATTTATTTATCAAGAAGTCACCCCAACTTGTTTATATCATTTGGTCTTATTTGGTTTGATTTTAAGAATGATTTATTGTCTTTCCTTTTAAATATCATAGGATTTTAGTCTTTTATTGTTGGTAGATGACTAACTGATAAATAAGATAATGAGGTATAATTAATTGATAAATATTTTAGGTTTTGATGAGTAATAAGTAAAACTCTTATGTGTTCCTTATAAGAATGAATGTCATATTCTTTTTCCTTTTATTATGAATGAATATAAATTTTAATACTCTTCTTCAAAAATCTTGAAGAATATAAATATTTATTTCAGAAAAAATATAATTATATATATATATGCTCAATAACAAATTACTCAAAATATAAACTTAAAAGTAAAATTTATAAAATATTTATTTTTAAAAAAATTTACATGTAATTAATTATAAAATGTTATATAATAAGAAATATCTATTGATATATTGAAACCGGATTTTAGGACTTGTCATAATAAATATCCAAATCCACAAAATGCATGGCATGCCGATTGAATTCCATGTATACCGTGGATTACCACTAAGGATATTAAGCCATTAGTATATATTTTTTAGGGTATGTACATTTCATATTAAATTTTGAAACTAATGAAGTAACACATCGCGATGTAACTTATGTCTATTACTGATTGGGTACTACAACATCTCCTCCTCTTCTCTTGTCTCTATTGAAAGATACCAATGGCTGAGGTTTCATTTCTTCCTATCAACTTCTAGGTTCAAGAGCATGTGTTATGACGTGGCTAGTACCGTTTCCCTTTATTGGTTTATAAGGGAAAAAGTTGTATATCTCAAAACGTTAAAGTAATAACTTTTATTGGAGAACTTATGCAAAGAGGGATATCTCGAATGATTGTTTGTGTGTAAGTTGTTGTTGGAATGTTTTTCACAGCAGTAAATCTTTCTCGTTTTCTCAGTTTTCTTTGGAGTGGTACTTGCTTGAGAAATTATAGTTATCGTTCTTCTTAATGAAGCATATAATAGATACAATAATCCTACATCACCAAGCAAAAGAATTGCATGTTGTTTGTTATTTGTTGAAAAAACAACATTTCTAACATAGTGGAGTGGATTCTAAAGCCTTGACTACGTATTCAAACATTTCAATATGTTGTTTCTCTTATTTAATTTGTTATATTTTAGTTAGACAAATTAAGTGTCTCAAAACACTGATTCCCATCCCAAAACCATTGAACACAACTAATCAAAAGCCGGAATCTATCTTGAGGTACCCCCAGTGCGATCCGATGTATACAGATTGCATTAAAATCACCAAGAATAACCCACAGGCAAGGACGTATAAGTTGGACTTAGCGTAATAATATTTTCCCATACAATTTCCATCGAGAGCACGAGTTCTGTCATACACAAAAGAGACGAAGAAAACTTTTGATCTTCCCGCATTGTCACCCTACCATGCACCCACTAATCGTCCCTCCTCCAACAAATCAAAATCAAGACTTTTCGGGTTCCAACAACTCCATCAACAAGATCTTTCACGATTTTGGTATCCGTTATCCCGGCAAGCTTAAGCTTGCTGGAAAACAGCTTGCCAGAAAACACTAAGTGACTAACTTTTATTTATTATTATTATTATTATTATTATTATTATTATTATTATTATTACTCAACGGCATAGCCCTCTGGTATTCCATCCTCCAACGAACATAAAATCAAAAGAGGGGTAAAGAATATACAATGTAAGGATATTACTTGCGCAGTCACACGCCACCTACCCTGCTTATCCATAACTTGCTTCGTAGGTGATATTGAATCTGGGTCTGTTGTCGACGGCAAAGCAATAATTATGAGGTCATCGACTCCTACAACAAGCTGAGAATCTGGAACAAATTTTAACCCCCCCATCATCATCATCATCATCAGACTCTTAATGATTTGTGTACCTTTTTTAGTGTCATCCATTGTCCTTATGATAGAAAAATGGTGCAAAGCACAGGAGTTTCGAGAACTCCTGTACATACTCAACTACCATCATGTGGTACCTCGTCTATAAGCATCTACGTATAAATCTCATGATATACCCTGAACCTTTCTCGAGGGTGGGATTTCCAAAGGGATCTTAATTTGGAAGATTGGATGTTCAAAATAACTATTTAGGTTGAAAACGTTTTGGCAAGAAATGGTGAGGGATCCATATGATGTGATCGCTCATTTTGGTCCTAGGGTAGTAGCTGGGGTGAGGAGGAGAGAGCTCTAGAGAGAGAGAGAGAGATTCATAAAGAGAATGATTGAAGTGAAATGAATTATGGTGAATTTTATTATCCGAAAAGGATTACAAAAATCATGACAAGTTCATAAAACAGTCGAGGTAAATCGACTAGATGTGTAACACATACTCTTCTTAAAAGGCATGATGACCACCACTTAGACCTACAAAGCATCCCACGGAAGAGAGGGAGAAGATACAACCGTGATGCTGGAACGGGTGGTTCGGCCACCTAGGGAGGCAACAAAGCAGGTAGGTGGTTGCATCGACGGCCACCTACTTCTTCCTCTTCTTGGTGAAGGAGGTCATAGGTGAGGATATGAAGAAGAGAGCTCTAGAGAAATATTCCTTAAAAAAAGAGTAGGTAGCGTGAAATGAATTAACCACCATATAGGTATAGTGCACTTCATTATTCGAAGAGGATTACAAAAATCCTGAGAAGTCCAAAAACCACTGGGACAACTCGACTAGGTGGGTGGCGTATACTCTTCTCATCACTTAGGCGTAAAAACATCCTACGAACGGCTAATAAAAAAATAACTTATTAACTAGCTATCATCCTCTTCGCAATACTAAAAGGGAAAGGAAGAGTTTTATACACAACCCACATACAAAAATTGCCTTATCCGGCCCAAAAAGAATAGTCACATCTCGGCCTAAATAGGTAACATAGACACATCTCGGCCCAATGCAAATGAGTTGACCATAATGATTTCGAGTTGGATCAATCATTAATGCTTTCGTAGTTGTATGGATATGCTTAAGAAAAGGATTTCTTCTAGGGTTTGTGATTTGATTATGTTTTTTAATATGAAATAAACTTTGTGGTGCTGAAATGGATTTGGTTTGGTTTTTTGTGTGTTATTTTACGAGAATATGGTAACGATGTTTGGTAAAAGCTATACTTTAGCTCAAATAAACACATCCATTAGAATGATAATAAAAAAATGAATCCACACCTAGAATCGGACCGAGGGAGTACCAGAATATACAAATTACGAAAATTATTGTTATTTTTTTGGGACAAAGTAAGTACCCAAATACGAGAACCAAAAACTCGGTACGGTTCAGGACAAGGTTTCTGGGTATTTCCGTTTGTCCCGAATCGGATTGAAGTATATGAAATAGACATTATTTTGGATATTGATTAATTTAGTTATTGAATGTTGGTGCAACAGTGCAAATTTTTTATTAAAAGAGTATGAAAAATGAATTTAAATTAAATCCTTAAGTTCCTAAAGCAATGAAGCATCCAAACTACGAAGCTTTATCCTAGAAATCTTAGAGATATTACGGATGTAACTTAATCAAGTTTTCATAATGGTGAATATATGTAACCATTACGATATAAAATAACAGGAAAAAATTCGATGATATTATTGATGAAGATTTACTATATATTTATAGAATATTCAAGTACAACATATTGAAAAATAAAGTAATTAGAAAACATAAAATCTAACTAATTATTTTAAAATAGGAAAAAAAAAAAGAAAAACTTTTAAAGCACAACAGTAGACAGGAAACACTTCAAAGCCACAACAATACATAACAAACACTTCGAAGTCACACCAGCAAATAAGTAACACTCCGAAATCATAGCAATAGATTGCAAACACTTCGAAATCACAACAGTAAATAAGAAACACTCCCGTCAAGAAATCACAACAGTAGTTAAGAAACTCTCCCGTCTGGAAATCACAAAACTCTCCCGTCAGAAAACCATATCACGAGCACAGTAAAAAATGTCAGCAGTTTTTGATGAAATAGGAATAGCTTGTAGGAAACAGAAATAAAGATTTATATTTTGGTCTACTAGGTGTCAGATACCACCACCCATCGGCTAGCGGAAGCAATTTAGGTTAAACTAGAAAGATGGCTCCGTTTATCTCAGGGATGAACTGATCATTTCTTCGATTATGCATGCCCAAGACACTACAATAGATAATCAGTCCTTTTGATTACGGCCGGAGTTTATCTGTTTTACCGTAAGATATATATTAACTTTTGATTGATGCCTCCGTTTATCTCAAGTATGAATTGATCATTTGCTATATGTTTTGTTCACCGGTTTGTTTACATGCAGGCAAGAAGCGCTCTTAGGGCCTCGAAAGCATTGGTGCGGCTTCAAGCCATAGTTCGTGGTCGGTTAGTGAGAAAGAAAGCAGCAGTCACGCTAAGGTGCATGCAGGCTCTTGTTCGTGTCCAAGCCCGAGAAAGAGCGCGCCAGTTTAGAATGCCACTGGACAGTCAAACAGATCTGCAATTATCTTACAAGCATCAGGAAGAGCCTAGTCTAAACAAGCATAGAAAGGTTTCACATCTTCAACATATATTGGTGTTCATTATGCTTTGATAATCTTGTTTGCTTAGACAATGAGCAGTGTGGTTTTTGAGTGGTGTTGTGTTTATTAGGGAGGATGGTGTGATAGCCGGGGAAGCGTGGAGGAAGCAAAAGAAAATCTGCGAATGAAGCATGTAAGGATTGTTCAAAGGGAGAGGGCAGTGGCAAACTCTCTTTCTCTACAGGTAAAAATCAAAAGTCGTTTGCTGATTGCTTGAACTGCAGTTTTGACATTAAGAGGTGGCTGTGGAAATCATGTGTTTCACTTTGTAAAATTTAATCCAGCGAATCAGGCCATCTCCAAAACGAATTCCTGGAAACAAGAGGCATTACACACAGACCTCTACGGAACTAAAAGGGTATGGTGCCGAGTGCAGCTGGTTGGACCGCTGGGTGGCTAACATGCCATGGGAAAGCAAGATAATGGAAGAAGTCCAAACCAATGTGCCATGCAAGTCTCCATTGTCTAGAAGATACGGGGATCAAGAAAATGTCATGGTGAGAAATGCTAGCAAATTTCAGGCAAACCCAATGGGAGTCTTGAGAAAAGCCAGGGTCGCAAAAGCTTATGCAAAGTCCTCTTTGACAGGTCCAATTGCTAGTTCTTATTCTGAGCCGGCTTCTCAGTTTCTGAGCAATGAGAGCTTGATTTCGACTTATCTAGCAACACTGAGATAACAGATGACAGTGTGAGTAAACCAGGGTACATGAAAGTCACAGCATCAAACAAGGCTAAGCAGAGAGCTGGAAAACATTCTGCGTATACAAATTCACACAATGATACTCTGTTTCTGAACAAATCAGCACCATGGTCTAGTGTCGAGCCTTGGCTTAGCGTTGATTCAGGTCAATCTTCTCTTGAGTTGTGGAGTCTGATTTGGGCTTCGCTGTTGAATGATTTTTTTTTGCCCAAGTTGGGTGATGGGCTTTTGGCCCAAGTTGGGTGTTTGGTTATAAATACCCTGTAATTGTAAACCCTAATTATGAGAGTGAAATTCCTTGTGTTGGTGCGGCCGTGGATTAGGTCAAATTGACTGAACCACGTTAAATCTATGTGTTCATCGTTTCGTTTTATTGTCTTACAATTACTTGTGTGCGTTTGAGATCTCGATCAATATACCCCAACAACTGGTATCAGAGCAAGGTTGAAGACGAGATCGAGATCGAGGAATTGGACGAGAACTGTTCCGGCGAGCGTGAACAGTGTTCCGGCGACGAACATTGTTCCGACATTGTCCGGGGGTGAATAGTGTTCCGGCAACGAACAGTGTTCCGGCAACGAACAGTGTTCCGGCGACGAACAGTGTTCCGGCGACGAACAGTGTTCCGGCGACGAACAGTGTTCCGGCGGGTGAATAGTGTTCCGGCGACGAACAGTGTGCCGGCGGTGAATAGTGTTCCGGCGACGAACAGTGTTCCGGCGGGTGAATAGTGTTCCGGCGACGAACAGTGTTCTGGCGGAGAGGAATCCAGATGCGATGGACCAGACAGAATGGAACTTGCTGGATCGGCAAGCTCTCGGCGTTGTCAGATTGACGCTGGCGAAGAACGTTGCGTACAACATCGTGAACGAGAAAACAACGTATGGTTTGATACAGGCACTATCAAACATGTACGAGAAGCCATCTGCATCAAACAAGGTATTTCTTATTCGTCAACTGGTTAATACGAAGATGCGAGAGGGTGCGTGTGTTACAGATCATGTGAATGAATTCAACTCTATACTGTCGAGATTGACGTCAGTACAAGTTGTCTTTGATGATGAAATACAAGCACTATTGTTGTTATCTTCGTTGCCTGATAGTTGGTCAGGAACGGTGACTGCAGTAGCCAGCACGTCGGGAACTACGAAATTGACGTTCAATGGAATCAGGGATTTGATTCTAAATGAGGATATTCGTAGGAGGAACTCTGGAGAAACTGCAGGTCCTCTGTTGAGTACAGATAGTAGAGGTAGAAAATCTGAGAAAGAGCAGAGTTCAGGACGTGGCAGGTCGAAGTCCAAGAAGCGAGGACAGTCCAAACCTCGTAAGGATACTATTTGCTGGAATTGTCAGAAGAATGGGCATTTCAGAAGGCAGTGCACAGCTCCGAAGGAAATGAAGCCGGACACCTCAGTAAATGTAGCACATGAAGATGTAGATGATGCACTGATTTGCTGTGTTGAGTGCCCGATTGAATCCTGGATCATGGATTCTGGTGCTTCATTTCACGCATC
>LIEC01007656.1:0-67292 GCA_001925005.1 Drosera capensis
ATTACTGGTGGCTTCTTCTACCAATCCTCAACTGATCCTTGCATGACCGGAAGGTACGTACATAACTCGGTTCACAGCATCCTGGTACTCTAGTTTTCTTACATGTTGATCAATTCCAGGGGATCTCACTTTCGAATTATAGTTTTAGCCGTGAATCAACTATCTCAGTAGTGATCGATTTAAACTGGCTGTTTAGGTTATTGTCATCTGCTCTTGTTTAAATCTATGATGATGGATTTTCAGGTATCTGTACGCAGATCTATATGGAGGAAACATATGGTCAGGGATTGAGTTCCCTGTAGATAGCGGGAACTTTACCACTGCTGCATTAAACTTCAGCTGCGCTCCTGACTCTCCCATAGACTGTGGCTCTATCCCAGGAACTCCTCTTCCAGCCTTGGGCTACGTCTTTTCATTCGGACAAGACAACGATAAAGACATTTACTTGCTAGCTAGCAGCGGCGTCTACAGAGTCGTCCCTCCAAGTCGATGCAACTACACTTGCTCCAAGGAAAACGTTACTGCCTTTTCGAAACCCGAAGGTTCTTCTCCTTCAGGAACTAACCGGTTCAACCGACAGCATAGCGGCAGATTATTCTTCTTGTTATCCTTCCTGGTGCTGTTCATTACCATATATGTCTAGCACTTAGACTGGAATATGTTCTTCAAGTGAAAGCCGATTTCTGTTGAAGCCGATTGGGGAAGATTCGAGACTGATCAAGATAACTTGGTACTTGTATGGGACACCGGTACAAATTTTTTCATTAGGATGAGGTTGTGTTTGTCGGTTTTTCTCGTGTAATCCGGGTTTGGTGGGTGTCAAGTCTAATAGGATGGTTGGTTCTCATGCTATATGAACTCCAAATCTGATCATATTAGTGAAAGTTTACCGTCTTCTGGTCTGCCGGACTACACATACTATGGTGTCTGATGGCTTTATGAGGATGTGCACACAACTCCTGCAAGTGATTGTCAGGAAAAAACTTCGAAGTTCTTCTCAAACCATATCCTGCTGATCATCTGAATTACTTACACTGAGTCGTTTAAAGTGCAACACCTTCAATACTAGCAACATAACACGTTGATGAGATATAAAGTAAAATTAATTTCAATTTTTCATCATTAAATAATTGTCATTTTAAAAAATATTATAATCTATATCACATCCATTTTTAATAAATATATCATAAATTATCTAGAATAAAGAAGATATCTAACAATGTCATCATTTATGTTTTCAAACATCGCATCCAATCGCATGACTTATGTTAAACCTCATGTCACATGGTAATTTTGCATAAATAATATTCTCTTCGTCTTATATTATAAACCATATTCTTTTCGTTTTAAAGTATAATTAGTATATCATATTTAATAATCTTTTTCACATATAAAATATACAAAAATAAATTATCATATGTTACAACACACCCATCATCTTCTTCATTCTCTTTTTTCTTTTTTTCTCATAAATCTCGGTTACGTTCCATTATCATTAAAAAAATATTTTTTTAATTAAATTTTATAAAAATTCAACATACACATAAAATCGCGTATCGGACCAAACTGTTTATTATACTCTTTTTTTATCAAATCACACAAAAATTTGTATGCCGGGATTAAATTGTTCGTTATATTATGGGATGGAGGGAATATATTACTTCCGCAATATATATATATATATATTACAATATTCAATTTATGTTTTAAAATTTAAATCTAACTTCTTTAATTCTAATTCTATCTTTATCTATTTTAATTTCTAATTATATAATATTTTCTATATATAAAAATGTTATAAAAATTTTAAAACTATCACAAAAGGATGCAAAATCAAAACAACGGTGGAATATCTCTCACAAGAACAAATCAAAGTTTTATCTGGAGCGTCTTCCCTTTGTTTGCCCTTTACCCGGCTCCCTCCTCCCTCGACCGCCGCCGGAGCCCAATTGCCGCCGCCGTCGATGGCAAAATGGCCCGGTGGCTTTTCCTCTCCCGCCTCTCTCAACTCCCATCCCTCCTCACAATCCCCCCAACACCCAATCCACAACCCCGAATCATCAGTTCAACAAAACCCTATCTGATTTCATCTCCACATTTGACCCGATCGTATGCTCGGGGCAAAACTAACAGGACTCATCAATACGATCTCTTCAGCGAGGGGCTATCGCCGGGGACGAAAGAGTTCCGGCGGGCGTGGGCGAAGCAATTGGACGAAGACGAATCCCTCTGGACAGCCAGCGAGGACGAAGATGACGATAATAATGAAACCGGAGCGAAAACGACGACTCCGCTCGAGAAAGAGATCCGGAAAGTGAAGGCGAAAGCGAAGAAGCATTCGGATAAGATCGATGCAGACGACAGCGACGAGTTGTGGAGCGTGTGGTCAGGGAGCGACGAGGAGAAGACGCTGTGGACCGGGAGCGAACAGGACGAGGATTATGATGAGCCGACGGAGGCGTATCCTAATGAGAAAAGCGATGCTTATATTGATAGGTTGTTTGAGTTCGAGGAGCCGATGAAGAGGAGGACGCTGGCGGAGGCGTTGAAGGAGGAGGATGAGCCGGAGGAGATGTCGCCGGGGAAGAAGGCGAGGAAGTTGAGGGTCGAGAATGCGTTGAAGAAGTTGAAGAAAGGGCCGGATGGACGGTATACGAATGTGTGGGAGGTGATGAGTGATTTGGATATTCTTGTTGGTGCGTTTGAGAATATTGTGTCGGGGCCCGAGTATAAGGAGCTTAGGGAAGGTGGGCCGAAGAAGCTGAATATGCAGTTCTTTAGGGATATACAGGCGAAGATGAGGGATCCGAATTATAAGTTCTCGCCGGAGTTGAAGTTGAAGCCGAAGACCAAGTTTGTGGCGAAAAAGAAATGGCAGAAGGCTCAGTCTAGACGACGGAAGGATCAGAAGCGATGACCTTGAAGGATGTGTAGGCATGGATGTGTTTCGGTGTTGTCCGTCTTGTGTTAATGTTCATCAGTCCATATTAGCGGTTTTGATTGCTACCGCAATGGAAAATTTTCAACCATATGCTCATATAAGAAGACATTAATTGATGTTCTTGGTCATTGTTCTGTTCTGGTTCTTGACTGTGGATCTTGCTTTGGTTATATCTAGCTAGAGCTCATGATCAAAACTGGTTGATTGGTGCACTGTGGCTTCTATGAACTTCTATTATGATCGTATTAGCAATCTGTGTAAGCTTAATACTGATTCAATGCAACGAGTTTCTTTTTTGTAACGAGCTTGAGTTATTGGTTGATCATGAATTGGTGAGTTGCTTCATATTGATCGAGATTTTTATGTGGTTTGCAGGATTTGATGAGGTATATGCACCAGCATGCCATTGCATGGTAGGGAGAAGTTCTGGATCACTTGGGCGTTGGGCCACACTTTGTTGGAGGGTTTATGTATTTCTCGATGGACCAAAAGCTCCACTCCTCATGTTTAAAACAACTGTACGTATAACAGATCCTGACTGATATCTACTATGTCTTGTATACTTTAGTATAGGTCCTGTTGTGTGGCCAGATCGAACTCACTGGGTGCATGTGAGCCAAGTATACTGTTTAACAGGAAAAATGATTGTTGCTGAATCTGACCTTATTTGTTGGGAATATCAGGTTCAGGGATATCTTCTGATTGATGAACATTTTCGGAGTATTTCAAATCTTGTTGTAGAATACACTCTTTACATATATCTTAATGCTGGACATATGTAAAAGTTCATCTCGATAGATATCCTTTAATGAACGTTACAACCAGGTTTCGGATGGAGAGGTTACTCATTTTAGTCGTGAACTCTATCAAGAAGTTGACTTCAGATGGGCCATCACTTGTCAAAGCAGACTTCAGCATCAATGAAGTAGTGCTAAATTTTGGAGGGAAGTATTAGGTGCATTTTTGCGAGCCTAGATCCCATTATTTTTATGATGTTTGATTGATTCAAAAAAAAAAACAAATAATAATAAAATCAGCGATGAATTAATCTCATCTATCAAAACATCATGATTATAAAGAAATGTATACCATGAGGATGTATTAATAGTTTCCCCGATTTGGAAGATCAACGAGAACCTTTCTAGGAATTTAAGGGCATACTTAACTATACACTTGAAATAAGTACCTAATAATTAACGCTACTAAGATAGTGTTAGGCAATGATCACTGTTGCTAAGTGGGCTCACGAAACTCTAATGTGTAGTTGGACTTGTGTCGAATGAGAGTACTATGGTTAGGCATCTGCCAAACTGGTTTTTGATTCTTTGATGAATTTCATGAGTTTCTTTTCTCTGTTGGGCTATTAGCATACTCTGGATTGCAGTTGGACCATTACACTTCTGGTTTCATAGATTAGTGTAACCACCGCCGACGGCGGTGCTGTGACGACCGTGATCACCATTGCCCCTTGGGGCAGTTTAGTATTTGAATAGTGACTGTATTTGGTTTTCTAGGCCATATTATCAGAACCACACACTGTTTTCTGCGGAATGCTATCACACCATTTGGAATGTCTCAAAATGTGCAAAGTACACAAGCTCAAGTCCATGTTATCCCCACTGCTTCATACTGTCTTGGAGGAGGAAGAACTATTTTAATTGTCAATAATTATCTCACCTTGTATCCCAATTTCAGATGAGAACTGTATAGAACGGTTATGATATTATTTATCGATCAATATGTTACTACCTTCCTTTCATTCAAATCGTAAATTTGTAATTGTAGTATTTGTCAGCGATAAAGTTATTTATGTTATGAATTGTCCGTGTGACGATCAAATATCGTTTTATATAAAATTAGAATGAAATATTAATTATAATTTAAGTTATGTATTTCAATCCTGAATCAATGATTTGGTTTTCTTACGTCGTTAAGACAAATAATGAAATTAGTCAAAATATATGTTACATATTGTAGTGATAATGTCGAGGGAGTATAATTTTTACGGAAAAAATTACACTTAACCTCCCTCGCATGTACTTTGTTGATTTACACTTGATCCTCGAATATAATCCTCTAAATTTTGAAAATAAAAAAAATAATATGTCAATTTTATCAAACAAAAAAGGAAAATTAGAGGATAATGTGTCAAAAAATAGAAAGTTTAAACATCAAAAATAAAAATAACAAGAGATTTATATAATTAAAAAATATAATAATAATTTAAGTGTTTTCGAATTAAAATATAAAAGAATTATATGTATTTTTCCCATTTTCACGAGACGCTATATCCCAAAGCATACTTTCCACCCAAGCTGTCGAATGTGTAAACTTCTTTGCGTCATCACCAACAACTCACCCGTCACTCTCTAATCCAGTCCTTCATCACTCTCTCTTTGTCTTCAAGCATTCACTCTCCATCAAATTCCCTAGAAGTCACAACAATTCCCTCACCCGATTCCACACCACACCAAATCCCACCATTTCCCCCAAATCAGACCTTTTCACATACCCGTTTGCCCAAAGAACCCAAATCTCCAAAGCCAGTTGAAAAAGCTTCAATTTTGAGACATTTTGATGCAGCATTTGTTGTGGGTTGTGGTGAAATGGATCCTGCATTAATTGGGAAAGGGTCTTTCTCTGTGGGTGAGATTTGGCCTTTGGGGATTAGTGGAGTTGTGGGGATGAGAGTTGGGAGTGGGTTTGGGCATAATGGGTCGATGGTTGATGTATTTTTGGTGAACCGGGACGAACCGGTTGACGGCGGCGGCTCGAAGGTGACGGAGCAGAGTGGGAGCTTTGGTGGTGGGAAGAGAAAGAGGAGAGATGTCAATGAGAAGGAGGGATTGAAGATGGTTTCTGCTGCAATTAGTGGGAATCAAAATCCATTGGTATAGCTTTGATTTGTTCTATAGTTTGCTGTATCAACTAGTAGTTGTTATGAGTGACATTACTCACAGTGTGATCTCTTCATTGCTGTGGTTGACGCTTTCCAGGATCGCTGCCTAAAGTAGGAGATCGAAGTTGAACATATATACTACTAATTGTTTGAAAAATCTTTAGATCCTTGAGGTCCGAGCACGAAGGGGTTAAGCTATTGACAGCCACAGTATTGCTGAGAGAGTAATCCCTCACTTTAACTTTCGAGCTATCTTTTGGGCTCTCTTGCATGCTTGGAATTGTATAATCAATTACTACAACTCTTGTCAGAGCCTATCCCTTTTGCAATTAGATTCGCAGCCCCTTTTTAAACGATTTACTGCTTCTTCTTTTTTGTATCCATGTTCTGGACAGGCTAGAAGAGAAAAGATTACGGAAAGAATGAAGATACTACAAGATTTGGTCCCTGGATGCAACAAGGTGGGCAGCGTCGACAAATGACCTGAATTACTTTTAGTTTCTTGTTAAGCTGGCCCTTTTGCCACTATCCAGTGCTGAGTGTGCCGTCTCATTCGTTTGATGTCCTTAATACTTCAAGTTCTCATGAGGTGAACTTCCTTTTTAAACACCTGTTCATTGGGGGCGTATCTTCTTGAACCAGGTCATCTGTAAAGCACTTGTTTTGGATGAGATAATGTACAATCACTACAGCAGCAGGTCGAGATAAATATGCTTATTTATGTAGCGGATTCGGAATCAACTTCTGTAAGGTTCAATGGGAAAGCCAAGCTAAATATTGCATGGAGAGTCCTCGGGTTGTACTACCACCCGCTTAATTAGAGCTTCTTTTATGCACTTTGCGGTGATATAGGTTGTCTTATCTCTATGCTAGAACCTTGAGCAGTATAAAAATTTTTGTGCTCGAGTGAGGAAGCTGATTGCCTGCTATAAATCTGGGTAATTGTAGTTCTTATCCATGAAGCTGGACACAGTCAATTCTGAGATAGCCCCAGCCTTCAGTGAATTCGTGCAAAAGAAGTATGCCTTGACACTCTTTGTTTCATAAACTGTATTCTCATATCACATTTGTATCATGCTCATGGAATATGTTTCTTATATGGTGTCATTGTTTCTTGAATCAGCTTTGCCCACCGTCATTCTGACAGTCCGATAGAGCAGCCTGTACCTCAACCAGAATGCTTGCATATGCAGTTAGGAGGAGGATTTGATAGAGCAACCTAATTTTGAGAGAGCACTCGCCTGTTTGTTGATTCGGTGAAGCTGCTTATTAGCTGTTCAGCCACCGTTTGTAGGTATACTATGCACGTATCTATTCATTCTACATTCGCTAGTTGTATGATTTGTTCAAGTTCCAGGATTTGTAATAGTTGTATGATTTGTTCAAGTTCCAGGATTTGTAAACACGAAATTACCATCATTCCATGAACATAGCATTTGTAATTGTAAGATCTCATTCGATGTTGGTCTATTATTACTTGTCGTCTTCATGAATGTACAATCCTGATGCCAAAGCTAAAATGTGGCAATCTGTTAGACTGGTTTGCGCCTATATTTGTTTGGAGCATAGATTTTATGGTATAATCCTACAGCATATCTACAGCGCTCAATCTTCCATAGTGAAACGTTGTGCATCCACCGATAAGAAGATTCCTGGAGGTTGAGGTTTTGTTTAGAACATGTTAGTTCATGTCGAAACGAAACAAAAGATATGAACGTCATAAATTGCTCAAGACCAACATATTTCAGTTTCGAAGGTCGGGAAACTCGAAATAATCCCTGGGGTGGGAGATTCAATTAACCGAGATTCAGAAGCTGAGATTTCACCCCGACCATGAAAAAAATAGCTCCATGGGCAAAAGCTCCTGTCATAATGAATCCCGCAATGTATTGGTGATGCGTATATAGCGCAGCTTGAGTAGTAGCTATGAAGGCATAAGGAGGTAAGGAATACATGTGCTGAGCTACCAAGGAAGTAATAACCCCTAAAGAGGCTAGAGCAAGTCCTAATTGAAAATGAAGCGAATTATTGATTGTATCATAAAGACCCTTATGCCCACGTTTCTTTCGATGGAGAAGGGGCTACACCCTCTTCTATTTTGACATCTAGGATTCGATTCTTATTATTTTTATTATTGAGACTTGTAGGAGGAACTAAACCATTATGGCGGTGAAAATGAGAGAACAAAGATGACTACGCCAAGGGCGATTGGACTCTGAGTGCAGAACAAAGATGAGTAGGCCATGGGCAAGGTGCGCCGCCTTGCGTTGAAGCTACATGTAACAGAGACCATTGTTAGTGATTCTCATCACAAGAACACATACTCCCATCAGCCACAACTCGGCATCGATCAGGTGATCCTTCCTGCATGAAAGAACAAGACTGCTTGAGCTACACAGTGCGTCAACAATTTCGCTGGAACAAACAAGAGATATTGGATGAAAGTTGAGGATCTGTGTTTTTCTTCGGCTACTTGTACAAAAACGTTGTATAATTGCATCACCAAACACTACACTATACCACCAATCAAAATACTACATTTCACTCGCTGACAAGTATAATCCGAAGTGACCGGACACATATCTTCGAGCAATAGTCACCTGAAGATAAAAAGATAGCTATCCCATGATCTCATGTTGGAACCATGCCTCTAGCTTTCCAGCTACCTGGATACCGAATTTGTATATACATTCTGGTAGGCAGAAAACGAATTAAAAAACTCCTGAGAAGAAAAGAGTGGTACCAACAGCAAAAAACTTGGTCATCTCACGAGACGAGTTCTATTACTGAATCGATCACGATACTGATGCATAGGATAGCGAGAGAAGTGAAAATAGTTTAGACTGCACTTACCATCAAAAAGATTTCCTAGAACACGAGGCGGCTGGTTCCAAGTCTATAATCTGCATGTTCCGAAGCTTCTTTAAATGGTGAGCTATCTCTAGCAAAAGATTACTCCCTTCCTTCCCACCCTTTTCAAAGGCTAGAAATGTATGCTGCAGGAATCTGCTATCTGCTTCGAGGGCTCTTAGCTTCTCACCGATTTGAGATACCTCTTCTGCCACCGAGGCATCACTTCCATCAACTGCGAGTGAACAAATTTAACCCAATATCACCAGCTAGTATCAATGAAGGGAATTTTTCAACTTTCACGCTTCCGTCTGCCTCAGATTACAGACTTTGATAAATGAAAAGAAACTTAGGGTTGATCAAATTGATGTTTCAGATAAAGAGATGGAGCAAAAGTTCAGAACACTTGTTGTGCATTGTCTCGATTTCGTACCTCTGTCTACCTCACGTGCATCCTGGTTTTTGATATTATCTGCTGATCTACGAAGTTTGGATTCCAACATTTTCAGCTGACCCAAAAGATAGGACCTCTCTTTCTCAAAATCGATCGCTGATGCATCATTCTTATTGCTTTCATGATCTTCCTGCAATGCTTTATCTTTCTCATCATCAGACGAAGCATGCTCGGTCCGAGGTTCATGTTCTACCTCCGTCTCATGTTCAGGTTCTACCTCAGCCCCTGTCCTGGATGACACGCTTAAATGAGGGCTTCCCCGTTCAGATCTTTCAGTGAAAGATGAGAACGAATCATACTTCATGTCCAAGGGATCCTGCTTGACGTCATCAATATCCCTTATCGGCCCATATTTTTCTCTATAGAGGTCAAGTTCATCTTCCAGCTCCCTGATATCTTCTTCCCTCTTCGCAACAATATCCCTCATTACTTGTAAAGCTTCTTCGTCATACTCCGCCTGCTCCTCCATCATTCTCTGATACTGCAAGGCTTCCATTTGAACAGCAGCTTTCTCCGCTTGTAACCGAGTAATCATAGCCATAGCATTGTTGGCAGCAATAGCAGAAGCGCTTCTTTCTTCATCCAATTCCATGTAAAGAGCAATGAGTGATTTGTGATCCAGCCGAACCTGCCTCTTCAAACGATTCAAGATTGAATCTTCCGACTCGTTTGGATTGCCAACATCAGCAACAGGGTCAGAAGCCAATTCCACTCTATCAAGAAGTGACTTTTTGGGAACCCTATGAGCCCATCTTGGACTAGCAGCCGGCGAGTCCCCGAATGCAGCACTGAAGAATCTGTTTCCTTTTAGAAAAGGAGTCCTGGGAGTCCTAGGAGTCCTTAGAGCATCATCAAACAAATCATCATTTTCCAGCAACAGCGCAGTGGCAGCTTTGGCATCACCTTTACCTGATAAAAGAGTCACTTTAAGTCAACCAAACACGTTCCTCCCTAAACAAGAGGTACCAAAGCAAACAATTGAGAGCACTTCGCAATGGAAGAACGCATCAACATGTTTCAACTTCAAAGCAATGCACGCCAAGAAAGCATGCACATCTCATCATCTCACTGTCACGGACCGAGATAAAATCCCATTGTTGGTCCTTTTATAGCCATTACAGATGTAACCAACACAAAACCGGAGATATACCACTTGCAGCAGTTCACAGAATCGCATTGCTAGAACTGAATCTCAGTCTAGAAACTTGAAAACTGAAAAATTCAATGAACTATGAATAAAGGCCAAAACGGTGCAAGCACCAGTGTTATCTGCACTGTAATTCCAATTACTGTGGCCGCACTGTTTACTGTCAAAGTTAGTTCTGATGAAAAATAGAATGTTAATCTTTTTTTGCCGCAGAGAGTGAGATGATAAAAAAAAATGGTCCATTGTTCATGCAATGAGCTCTACATAAGAGGACTGCTCTTACACGAACAGCAATACTATTCTATTGGCATGTGATGAAGAAGTTGAATATCGACAATGTGCATTACCTGTAATTGGTGCATTTCCATCCTCATCATCCAGAGTCCTATAGTTGAACGACTTAAAATCCGTATAACAAGTACGTGGCAAATCCAAGTTGCGTGATCCCACGTCGCTCTTGGACCAATGAAAAGCAGCACGAGGGGAAGGCGCAAAACCCTGTGAAACACGGCTAGCAGTGCCAGCCAATGCCTGGCCGGGACCCTTCAGGTATGAGGACTTAACCTTCATCGGAACCCCACAACACGAGCACAAATCAGCATCATCCTTGTCTCCCCGAACCGCCTCGTCCTTGACCCAATACGGCACCTTAAGTCGCGCCCTCAATTCATCGTCAAAAAGGCAATGCTGATCACTTTTATTACCATTACCACTTACAGCATCATGTTTACTCTCAGAAGCAAAAGAAAGCAGACACCCTTCACACATGCTCCTGATATCGGATAGCTTCCGATGAACATGACAGTAAGCGAGCGCCGACACATCCTTCTTGTGCCCTTCGCATATCGAATCGTTATAACAATAATCAGGACCCAGCAAGAGATGATCAACCCTAGTGCAAAACAAGCACGGTGTCTTCAATTCAAACAACTTGGCAAACTCATTGGCAACAAATGCAACAAACCCATCCAAGAAAATGAGTCCTATCAATATCCATTCAAGAATCGCGTATAGAACAAAATGCGGGAACGTGCCTATCTCCTGTTCGACGAAATGCCTGAACGATCTCGTCGCCATTTTCAGTTTCTACGAGTGCCCAATTGCGTAATTCGATCGAAAATGGAGTTATCAACAAATGGGTATCTGAATTTTTGATTCTTGAAGAATGGGTCGATGTGGGTGAGGATCAGATCATGATCTTGGTGAGAAAAGATCAGACCAAAATCATGATCTTCCTCTTCCTTTTTCTCTTCTTTCTTGGTTCTGTTGAGAGAATTTTTTCATGTAATGGTGAAAGGGGAAGTTTGTTTTGGTGGTGGAGTTGAGACTTGTCTATAGATAGACAATGTCCCGAGAATTTCCATGGAGAGGATTCGAGGGTTTTGGGCGCTGGCAAGGGCCTGAAATGGCGGTCTATCATGAAGCTCTTTCAAACTGGATAAACCGAACATTGATGCTATTGGTCTTTTTGCGGACTATTGTCTTAAAGACGTCATAAGGTACTTCTACGGTTTTTTCCAACAATTTGGTAAAATTGAATTGTGGATATTATATGATAAAATTGATTTATCGATATTATATCATAACATATATAACATTGATGTCACAATTTCGAAACCCATCCATCATGGGCCGTGTATGCCAGAAAAGACACGATACATTGTTATGATGGTACGAATTTTTTGCCATGTCTACAATTGCTTGATACGATAAGGTAACAAGAGATCCTCAGTAACTTGCAGAAAGGATATACTTACAGATAATGGAACACACAAGGCCTACATGTCCCAGTGTTCCAGTGGTGAGTAATACATCATCCGCCAAAAGGAGTAATAGAAGACCCTGAAGCTAAAATGTCCCAAGAATAAATAACTAGGCGGTATATACTCTAATGGTTGAATGAAATTGTATATAGCTGCAAGACGATCACGATGACCTTAGTCTGATCAGTATCTTCAGAGTTAGCGGTCCGCTAATTCATGGGCATGGCATTTGCAGTCATGTACGGAGATATGCAACCCTGAACCTGAGACCCACAGGCAGCAAAAACGACTTGCAGTAAGAGAAGTAAACAGCAAGAGTAGATGGAGGTTCATACAGAAGAAGACAGAAAATAAGTTGTGAGATAGTAATCCACTTCATTCAAGTGTCCCATTATCTTGGTAATCAGGTCTCGTCTTATGATGGCGACATTGACCTCTAGCCGAGCTCTTAGCAAGACAGTGTCGTAGCATAGGTCACCAAGATCAAAAGTTCCATGGACTATCGTTCGCTTGGACGGAGAATAAATTGAGAAAAGAATGAAGGCATAGGATACCTGTAGCAAACCACAAGGGAGCTGAATAAAACCTTGCAGCAGAAGATTGACACTTGCTAGGGTGCTTTGAGGAACAGGAGTTATCACATAGAGCAAATTCTTGAATGTGTCGATCCCTCTAACAATTCCTGATCCAAATGGGGAAACAACATGTGATTTCCGAGTCCAAGTAATGGGAGTCTCATGCATTTAGAAGCAAAAGGTGCAGCGTACCGAGGCCCACGCAGACAGGAATACTCTCAGAAATTCCCCAATTAACAGCTAAACCAACTATTGTAGCATTCAAGCTATAGAAGACTTCAGTGCTTGGAACCTGGAGACAATCTTGCATTGGTGAGATAAATCATGATATCTTGGGATAATAACACATATTGAGCCAAACCAGATCACATGCGCTACATGTCAAGTGTTTGGCACCAAAAGTTCCTTGATTGTGCCAAGACTCACGTCACTTGGGAAGCACTGCCTAAAGTAAGCCATCAGCCGGAAATCTCGAATAAGGCAAACTTCCTTTTGAACCAGCACCTGAAGGCAATACAATTAACCAATAAGCCTCAACTAAAACCTAAGCCATGCAAGAGAAAAGATGAATGCTAGCAAGAAGTGAAGCACAAGTTGTAAATAGAGAACCGATTAACTTACGATCTATTTTAAGAATCAAGGCGAGCTGTGCCAATCTCAATCAGATTTACTGAAGCATAATCATCTTCGTCCAGCCAGAATGCCCCAGCGGGTAGGTTCTTACTCACAGCAGAAATGTTTATCTTTACCACATGTGTTGGACAAATGTGTTGCAACATATCCACCACTATTTCATAACCAATACCTGGTGTACAAGGAGTGATATGAAGACAAATCGAAAATTATTTGTACAAGTGCAGCAGTTAAAAAAATACATTAAGACGTGATTTAAATCATCTAAAAAAAGTCACAAGCGAAATATTAATCAATTATTACCTTTGACCCAGCCAGGAGTATTGACAATAAGGGGCAACTCATCTCTGCCAGGACCGTCATTGTTGCTCAATGTACAGTGCGCATTGTAATAATCATAGAGTGCTCTTATGTACTTCAAATATGTAGCAGGATCCCTTTTCGAAGAAATGTCTCCAAAGAAATAGCATCTAGATGAGGAGACATCAAGAGGAAAAGAAACTACAATCACAAGCACATCCCAAGCTAATACTTGATTGCTAGAAAAATGCATATGTTCCGAAACAGAAAAGTATAATCACACTGGTATGTAAATACAACTAATAACTTTGAGTGCAGAGATGACAACACAATAAAAAGTTGAAACTATTCTGTAGTATGTATACACAGGCAAAATCAACAAAGATGATAGATGTCAGGATTAATAGTTATTTCAAAAGTTACGGCAACCCTCCTATTATGATAATAATTTGTCACAGTTTGCGCTTACCTCTCAGGTGTTTTAAGGCATGGAACAGCCAAATCTGAAAAAGGCAAGGAATTAGTTAGAAGTACAGATGAGATCCGTATCTCATGCACTTCTCAGACATTCAGCCCACAATCCTTTCAGATTTAAAACAGTTTACAAGAGAAAATCTAAAACCAGTGAAGCCCAATTACCTGGAGTTATTTTATCAACAATAATCAGCGATAGACAACCAGGAGGAGTAAACTCTGGCTGACCCACATCTGTATCCAAATAAGCAACACTCTCGTATCTGCTAGCAAATCAATCACAAATTATTAAAACCACCACAAGCCTGTCTTTTTCACTCTTCATTATATAGAAACATGGAGAAAGTTCAAGTACCAAACTACCAATGTAGGTGCACCAGGGAAAAGCATAGCATCTCAAGATTTTAAAATCGAAATTTTGGGTTTTTAAAAAAAAAAAAAAAAAAAAACAGCAGCTAACTTATACTTCTCTGGGCAATCAAAGAGCTAACCAAGCCAAAGAAAGATCACATTTAACAGTCAACAAGTTCGATTGCAGTGTATGAATTCATTGCCAAGAAGTTTTCATGTTGCGCCTCACAAGCAATCAGTTCTGTGAAATCAATATAACTGGGACAAAATTAGTTAAATAGCCTCAAAATTTCAGAACTTTTTATGCTGCAACTGCAACTAATACAATGTTCCCTTGCCACAGAACACTAGGATTCTGGGTAACAAATGGATCTCTGTCACCTCCTAAAACAACCCAGAAAAAAATCAAGCAAATAGCCAAAGCGTCCAAGTGAGGTATGATGCTGAAACACCAACTCCATCAATGCCAGCCAAAAATACTGAAGTGCAATCAACTACCTCAGTCACAACTATACATCCAACAATGCCAATATCCCATCACCCATCTAACTCTTGAAATCCCATAAACCCTCCTAGATCACACAATTAATACAAAGACCATGATGCTAATACGAGGACCAAATTCACTCATACAAGAACCATAGTCACAATGATAGAGAAGAACATGAACATGATTATTCGAAATCCAAATATTCCAACCTGAGGAGGAAAGTGTTGAGCAGGTGACGTGAAAATGTGGTCTTGCCGCTGTTCTTGGCACCACAAATAAACGCAACAGGAGGCGGAGACGTAACCGAATCATACGCAATCGAATCCGCCGCGTCCGCCCACGACCCCGGTATGAAAATGGGGGCTCCTCGATCCAAATTCGAAGAACTACCCATCAAATCAACACAACCCTCTAATCCTCAATCACTTCGCCGCTTGACGGTTCTGAATTGGTTGTTGATTTCAGTCTCTGTGTGGGGTTTCCACTTTTCAGGGAAACACGCTGATGGAGTTGTGATTTTGCAGTAGTGTGATTGTAGGAGAGCGGTGGCGAGGCGGTGGAGACTTGGGGAGATCTCGACGGTTGGGAACTTTTTGAAGTTAGGGTTCCGGCGGTGGAGACGGGGTCACCGGGAACGGAGATGCGGGTGCTGCCGGCGGTCGGCAGTGGGTGTGACGATATGCAAGGGAAGGAAAGCTAACCCTATCATTAATTTTCATTAAAAAAAATACCTTTTTTATATTAATTAAAGAGAGAAACTAACTTAATCACATTATTGATTTTTAAAATCAATAGTGTGACTACAAATAACAAATCCATTTTTTCCTTTAACATTTTATTCATTCTTACAAATATATAACATTTGATATTTTTTATTATTTGATATTTATTTTAATAATGATGGATTTTTTATTTGAGTTTCATGTATTTGTGATTAATCATAAAGAAGTAGATTTCGGATAAATCTTTTTTTTTTTTAGATTTAAAAATTTATTTTTATATTGATGAAGAGAAAAAAATTAATTTTAATCTTAATCCTTTATTTTCAAATCTAAAAATATAATCACAAATAAATTTATTTATGATTCGTCATAAATTCATTTTTTTCTTTTTATTTTTACAATGCGATCGAATTATAATAATATTATAAAATCAAATTATATTATTTCAATTATCATTATTATTTTATACTTCTTTCCTTCAAAAAAAAATTATAAAATTTTTCTATATTTTGATGTCAAAAAAAAATTACAACATTATCCAATTAGATGTCAAAATTACAATATTTTTATGTCAAAATACATCATTATTATTATTATTTATTTTATATTAAATAATTATTCTCCATTATCATCCTTTCTTTCTTTTTTTCTTTTCACATCTCTCTACCCAAAAATTAAAATAAATAAATAAAACAATCATAAAACATCATTTTTTCTTAATCAATATGTAAAGGTTTTATGTTGCAATATTTATTGGACAAAAGAAGTAATATTTTAAAAATTATTTCATAAATAAATCAAGATTCACATTAATATATACACATAGTCAAATTATTATTCCACAATCATTTTTATCATTCCTACTCTTTCACTAATATACATCGATAAAGTTGACTTTTGCATCAAATTCAATTTATTTTTCTTAATAAATGTGTATGACAAAATATTTCATTTACTCTCTTTGTCATACATATTTTATAATATATATATATTATTTTATATAAATGAATATAAATCTCGTTTTCATATCAATTTTATCTGATATCCCGTAATATATATTAGTTTGAAATATATAATTTATATAATTATTAATATTTTATAATAAATTCATAAAAATTATGTTTAATTATCATTTGCACCTATCGAATTTTATATCATGCATATATAAACTTAAAATAATATAAAATAAATGAAACAGTGTGAATATTTTGTAACGAGTAATAGCGCAGTGACTTTCTCAGTCGCCACGAAAATCGTAATTTCGAGAGTTTTGTAACTTTAACTTTATTTTAATTAATCACCTTCATCTTCCACCCCCTCCTCGACACCACCGGATCCGCTGCACTCCACCACACCGAACCCCTCCCCTTCTCAGCACGCTTTCATCCACGTTTCGCCCCCACAGTCACCCACGTCGACCAAACGACGACATGCGGGACCCACGATTTGGCCCCCGTTCCCCCAAAAAACAGCATAGACCGCGTCGCAGCTACCATCCACTTTCGTAATTCAACTAACCTCGCAGGGGTACTCTCGTAATCTATACACGTCACTTTCTGTTCATAACAGACTGCTGCTCTCCCATGCTTGAAGAAAGCCCCAAAACACATTAAAAAAAGGAAAACTTACCCCTTTTTTTCATCTCTGTCATTCAATCCCCCATTTTCTTTGAATTTCGACTGCAATTTTTGGGATTTTTAGACGAAATAATGGATGAATCTGAGGTGATTTGGGTATCCTTTCAGATTAATTTGATGAAAGATCGCGTTTTTTGTTGTGTGATATATACTTTCAGCGACTTTCAACTACTACGCAGTTGCTTTTTGGGTTCTGGGTCGGTGGTGTTTGATGTTGAATCGATCGATTTGGGGTGAGTTTTTGAGTGCCCATTTAAGTTTTGTGATGTGGGTTTTGCAGAAAATGACGGCCTTGAAGAAGGCTTATGCCGATATAATCCTGACCACGGCGAAGGAGGCGGCGGCGAGGGTGATGGTGAGTGAGAGGAGAGCGCAGGAGCTGTGTCGCGAGATGAAGGAGGGGAAGGAGGAGGCGATGCGGATGTTGATTCGGATGAGACGGATTATGGATTCTAAAGTGAGGGGCTTTCTTGGTGTTTGGGGATTCTTGTGATTTGATTTGGTTTTTGCGGCTTGAGTTTGAGATTTGGGGTTTTGGGTGTTTGAAGGGGTGATTGGGTCTTTCACAATGTGGGGTTTTGGAAAATGGGGTTTTGTTGAGTTGTGATTTGGGCAGGGTTTTGGAGATCATTGTTAGCTTGTGTGTCCGTTTATAGGGTAGGATGAGGACCGATTATGTGGTAAATTGGTTGTTATGAATGAGATTTTTTTTTTCTTTCATGCGTAATTTCGATAAGCCATTGCTGTTTTTATTAGGGTCAAGTGCTTGGATGGCCTAGTGATGATCAAGTCGGGCTTTGTTGTAATAATCTTCTTCCTCGTTGCTTTTGTTCCTTTGTAGTGAGATTGTATGACTTCTGGTTTTGTTTTCTAGGATGGATTTGTGTTTCCATATTGTTCTTGCTCTGAAAAGTAGTATGGCAATGTTTGTGGTTTCCGATAATGATGTTCTTACAATGAGGTTGTTCCTAGCAAGACACAGTTTTTATGCTTCTTGGCAATGGGAAATGATGCCTCTTTGATATCTGATCGCATGATCTATCTGATAATACACAGTTTTGGACGCTTTTCTATGTGCCAGTGAATTTGGAGTTGATAATCAGCAATTATGTCTTAACTTTTTTCTATGGTGATAATTTACAGATTAATGAAGCAGAGATCAGATCCCAAATTCAGCAAAAAAGAATTGAAGAGCTTGAAGCACAGCTTCAAGAAGCCGAGGATATTGTAGGTAATCTAAGAGCAGACTTGAGTGAGACACAATATGAATTGGAGAGGATGGTAAAGAACCAGCAAGCACCAATAGGTGAAGAACCCTACCTCCATGATGTAGCTTCCTGTCAACAAGTAGCCGAACCGCAGGATAATTGTTACATGGATTCGGGATTCACTACATATCATTTTCAAGCAGAAGAACCTCAAATTGTCGAAACTCTTGAAACTGATGTTTCAACGTTGAATACATCCATTAATGAAAGCAATCACTTAGATATCGACTCAAGGGACCATTTTCATGTCCGTGACCCTGATTTTGCCTCGATCATGGTGAGAAATAAAGAGCCTGATCTGTATAGAAATGGGTGCACTCAGAGGATTCGAGCTTCAGGGAGAAATTTGCTTAGTGAGCACTTTGGTCTATCCGAAGAGAAGAATGAAAAACCTTCTGAAGAAGATAAGAAGACCTGCTTGACACCTGTGTCTAATAATGATATAAGAACAGAAATTGATTGCGATGAGATATCTAAAACTTCTAGAAGCACGGTCATCACTCTCAATGATGCTGATAAAGGCTCTGTTGTTCTTGATGAAGATAAGGAAAGTGTATCTGGAATTGCTAAAGAAACATTGAGTTGTCAGCCAGAGCTTGTCAAGAATGCGGTATTAGAAGATTCAAATGGTAAAGCATCTGCTGTAAGCAGTGTTGTGGACCAAGGAGCTGATGACATTCCTCTGAAGTATATATTCCACAGGAAGCGTAAGAAAAACTCTGTTATCCTTGATAATGACAATGGTGAACCTGAAGATAGCACATTGAAGACAAGGGCAGGAATCAAACGCATCGCCACATGCAAAGAGGGAAAATCGAATTCAATCATCCGGTCTCGAAGGGACAGTCGACAGATGACACAAGTGGCCCGAAAGGTTAGTATTTACTTGCATGTCGTCTCATGTTTTTGTAGCTGTTGTCCATCTATAACTAATGGGATTGAGTTCTGATGGCACTGCATATAGATGACCTTGAGGCACATGTTCTTTCATGAATCTTATGGTTTTGGTTATTTTGTGTGACCATTATGTTGAGACAAGCTACTGTTTAGCACCATCATAAAAAAGTTCATGGCCAGATGCGCCCACATACTGGTAAGGAGCAGACATGTGACAAATGATTTGGTTAGAAGGAAATAGTACAGAAGATCCGGAAGAGTATAGAATGCTGAAGATCAAAGTTTATCAAAACAATGAATACATGTGGTTAATTCGACAAGGTAGGAAAAGGTTTAGGTGATCATGATGGTGATGACGATGCCTTTTTCTAAGAGGACAAATGTAGGACGGCGTAGTGCTTGAATGGGCACTTGTTTGGTTCTTTCGTTGGAGTTTTGAGTTTTGAAGCATTGAAGGTTTCCTTATCTACTCCTTTAGAATAACTGAAGTGGACTTAGTACAAGTTGTGAGTTTCTCCTGTTGCATCTTCGTCACTCTTCCAACGATTCGTGACGCCATATAGTTGTATTGTAGTATATTTTAACCACGTTATGCCTGATCTCGCCATTGTTCTGATTGGTCGTGTCTTCTCTTTGTCGCAGCTTATTTCTTTGTCGGAGAAGAAATCAAGGCGTTAGATCATGCTTGCTTGCTTATCTTCCTGCTGAGGCTACCTGAAGATATTTTGATCACAAGGGCAAAATTGTGGTTACTTGAGGCAGAACTATCAGTGTTGAATTCTGCTCTAATTATGCCATTTGGTTCGGATGCCATGAAGCTGCCATATAACGTTCATTTGGATGGGACCGATGGAGATTGTTGTCGATGGAACGCCTTTTGACACTGTTTATATACAATTTTATTATTGCAACTTGATTGTTTTCATGTATCCAGATCGACTGCTGTTCAAATTAATAAACCTGTACCAAATTCAAGGACTATGCTTCGTTGTTCATAAGTTGTGTCACAGACTCACAGTCCAGGTTTATGCTTCAAAAAACATTTCAGAACACAGATCCAGATCAATATTTTGTTCTGGTTGGGATCGTAATACGTTTATGGTCATCGCAAGTCTATAGATTATCATTCTGCATTCAATGTAAACGATGCTGAGGTAGTGGCATCAATGTAGGATGAAACATGGCTCGTAAAAACAACAATCTGACATCAATATCCCATTCCTAATCGCAGCGTCAGAGCAGACTACAAAACATGCGTGAAAAACAGAACAAGTTTGTGCATTAGTCGACAACTCGAATGACAACAAGAATTAGTTAACTCTCATCACATGGATAAAACAACGATTAATCATTAGCTTGCGAAATATCATAGGTTGGACCAAGTCTCGGTGATGTACTCGAGCCATTAAACAACCATAAATTTGTCTTCCGCCACTTAACTAGAGGTGCCCCTTGTTTAGTTCCTTCCCATCTACTCGCAGTTGCCAACAGCTGCTCTATTCGGCTACAATCCAAGAACCATTGATCCCAGAGAACCCCGCTACAAGGAAAGCTGAGATTATTCGAACGCATATCACCTAATGACTCTGGTAGCCCGCAATCAAAGAACCACTACTTCACACAGTATATTGTGATTTCCTCAACACCCTGCCAGGCGAAGCCTGTCAGCACCAGTACCAGCCAATGGGTTCACAATAAACTGGTCAGCACGACGAAGTTGAAACCGCTCATTCTCCAGCTTAGGCGTGACAGTTCCAGCCACTATGCTGCCCCTGGCACTACCTGGAGGACTGGTACTAGAAAAAGAGAGCATTGTGGTTGAGCAACGGTCATTTGGTCTTTTCAAAAGCTTCGACCTCAAGAACTCGGGACTTGGAAGCAAACAACATGATGATCGTGTTGGCTCGGTCCTTGGCATCCTTGCATTAGATATAGCCAAGTC
This sequence comes from Drosera capensis, assembly GCA_001925005.1. NCBI lineage: Eukaryota > Viridiplantae > Streptophyta > Magnoliopsida > Caryophyllales > Droseraceae > Drosera > Drosera capensis. Next base: position 21,344 of record LIEC01007656.1, read on the forward strand.
ATAAGATATATCATTGAGTGCCCGTTCCAGACCATGTACGCGGGTCTCGAGTGCACGCATGCCATCCTGTGAGCTTGCCATGAACTTCTGTTCGAAAAGAATCATAAGTGTAGCATGAGAAATCGAGAACAAAATTGAAGACCTAGACATAGATGCAAAACACAGTAGACTTGGCAGTTTTTCATAAAAATAACAGCGAAACTCCAGCTCCTAGGATAAGCAGCAGTATGAAAACGAGATCAACTTTAATAACAAAGTGTGGTTCTCGGAAGATACCTGAAGTAGATCCACCAAGCTAGCCTGCTGATTTTCAATCTGAACAAGGTGCTTCCTTATCAAAGAAAGACCTTCACACTCTTTATGATTTCTACAACATGCTTCCTCATTGCCATTTCTTGGAACTACAGTAGATTCATGACCACGTTCTGTGCATGTTGCTCCAACTATTTCAGTATTACGGGAAAAGAGTCCCCCCCGTTTTGGTGCTCCCCAATTCCATTTGTCATTTTCTTTATCCAGATTATCTGAAACTTCGTCCTCGTCCCTTGATTGCTTATCTCCACGAGCAATGGCCACAGCAGCTTGCTGAGCACCTGCCTCAACCTTGCGAAGAGAGGGCTTCCGACGGTCCAGCTTCCTGGAGATATGAGGACTTAATTTCCTTTCGGATATCTCAGGGGCAACCCTATTCCTGGCAGTGGATTTCAGTGCACTGTCAGAGGGAGATGGCCTCCTAACTGGAAGTGGCTTCTTCCGCAGCAAAGGGGTATCGGAATCAACAGTAGATGAGATTCTAGACCCTGGTGGGTAGCGACCATCGCTTGCATTATCTGTAGTCAGAAACATCCAAAAGACAAATTAAAAAGGGGAAAAAACATGAATTTCTGAAGACAGAGCAAACTCAGGAGTATGACGCGACACTTGGTATCGAACTCAAAGAGTCGTATTTGTCCAAATTGCAACAAATGAAGAAAGATTGGACCAGTGTATCTTTCATCGCCAAAAAAAAGTGTGACAAACTCACACGTGCAGTCAGATCAGCTACCAACTTTTGTTTCCAGCTTACCCGCAAAATTGGTGTTTCTTAACTTGGAGTAGTTGAGCCAAATTGTAGTTGAAAATGAAAGTGACATTGTGAAAATAGGAACTCGTACGATATTGAGCAACCAGAGCAGATCAGAAACCAACATCTACAGAGATTTCAACAAAAGGTTCACCAAACCATTATCTGGCAACATCAAGACAGTCAAGGAAGTTCAGACATAAAGCAGTTTCTGAACCTAAACACCATGAAACAACTACTGCAATTTCGCCTTAAAACAATAGCGAATAGGAGCAACAAAAGGCAGAAAAATATGCAATTTCTTAATGTTAGACCCAATTATCAAACCCGAAGAAAACATTCTTATGCCCCCAACGCGATTGTCTTTCTGAGTTCGAGGGGTGAGTAATGTTTTCACTCGTCTCATAACAAGAGCGAAGTACATGACACAAGTGTCGCTAGACGTAAACTTACCATCTCAAATCTCACACAACCATATCAATGAACGCAATCCACCTAAAGCTCGAGCGCATATTATTTTGCATCTCACAATTCAATTCTCCACTAACAAGAAACTAGATCCACATACATTTGAAGCAGCTGATATAAAAACAACATATAACACCAAACCGAGAACTCAGAATCCAAATTCAGATCTCAACACACAACAAGAGTTCAATAATACAAACAGTATCAGAACAGATCTCATTCACCTGTAAACGAAATTTTCGATTCAGCAACCGGAGATTCACCATCAGTCGCATCAGGAATCATCTTCCACGCCTCCATCATCCGATTCATAGACTCTCGAGCCGCCTTCACCTGCATCATCAAAACAATGAGTCAAACCCTAAACAAGCAAGCAAGCAAACAAACAAACAAAATCGCATAATCCTCATAATCTTCACCTTATCAAACCTCCTCGCCTCAAACACCTTCAAACACTTCCCCTTCAACTCCACCAACATCTCCACCTCCCCAACCCTCGCCACCTCCGTCAACGCCTCCGCGGCCGCCTTCCTCGCCATCCAATCCTCACTCCTTAGAAACTCCGTCAACACATCCACCATCGCCGCATCCCAAACACCAAAAGCCCTAACCGCACTCCCAATCAGCCCAACCACCGCCGATTTCGCCCTAAACCCCTCGCACTTCAACAACTTCATCCATTTCCCCATCATCATCCTCCTCACCATCGCCAGATCCACCTCCTCCTCATCCGCCACCTCGATCACCGCCGCCACACACATCGCCGCACTCCCCTGCGCCGCGGCATCCTGCTCCGTCACCAACGCCTCCCCTAGCGTCCTCAGTATTATTGTAAAAGATCCAGGTACATTGCCCGCGAACGACGCCACCGCATCAACACAGGCAGCTCTGACAGCGGAATCGGAGTCCCTGAGGCGGCGGACAACGGCGGAGACGAGTTTGGGGAGGTGAGGCGAGAGATTGAGGTGAGTGGAGGCGGCTAGGCGGGAGAGGAGGCGGAGAGAGGTGGAGCGGACTGAGGACTTGTCGGAGACGGAGGTGGAGGAGGAGAGGGAGGAGATGAAGAGAGGGAGAGTGGTGGTTGTGAGGGTCGGAATGATGGATTCGAGGTCCGCGGCGGCGATGGCGTGGGTGTCGCGGTCGGAGAGGCGGGTGAGCGAGGTCAGGATCCGGTGGCGGAGGGCATGGGAGGATGCTGCCTTGGTGGTCACCGGCGCCATTGTCATGGTCGTGGTGGGACTTGTCACGGTGGTGATGGTGGTGGAGGCATTGGTGGTGGTGGTGGTGTGTTTTTTTTTTTTTTAAGTGGGGATGTGTCAGTTGAGGGTATGTGACATCGCTATTTACTAGGCGTGCTGAGTATCTTTTTGAAAAAAACAGTGAAAAATATTTGAAAGTTGGAACAGTGGATTGAATTACCATAGAGTATAGATCCAGAAGGACCACAATAGAATTGGGTCAATTCATGTACTGAACGAGAGTTCCGAGACTTCGTAGTTACTACTTGTATGGACGTTTAAGCTTATACATTCACTTCGTATAAAGGTACTTGTACTACAATCGTGTGTAGTAGTAAGTAATTAGAGACTCGTTCATATATTATTTCAGTTTTATTTTAAAGAGTTAAAACACGTCTTCTAACATCATGATTTCGACATTAGATGACATCATGCAATTTTTTTTCAATACAAAAATAGATAAGTGTAAAGTTTCGTAGATTATTCTGTTCTAAAAAAAATCGTCCATATTTGACCGATTGAGAAATGTTACACACTTATTTGTATATTTTTTCTTTGAATATTTTTCTTCTCATGAGTTCATTTATGATAATCATATGAGCGTCAAAATTCATAGATCATGAATAAAACATCCCAAAAACTCGACAGATTTATATTAATACATTTTTTTTATTCATCATGCAATATTTTTTACATCAACTTAAATTTTCAATAGAGTTAAATTCATTGACGGAGGAGGGAGTAGTTATTTTGGATAATTGGACCTGGGATAAGAATAAGAGAGAATGCGTCGTTTTTGCAACATTATCCAGTGGCGGTGAAGATCATCATGGGCGATGGATCATGTTCATCAAGAGAAGAGGCAAAGGAGGCGACGTCGTTTGACGGTTTGGGTAAGCTTTCGAACGTGGTAGTATGGTCTCACGTACCTCCGTAGCTAATGCACGAAAATACTGAATGACCGAAACAAGATAAGGGAATTTTATCCCAAAAAAAATGTCATTAATCCAACTCATGAATGAATTGAGAAGAGTTGGGTTAGTGATGAAACGTTAATCACTTAATCATGAGATTAAAATTTTGATATTTAATGATATCAGGTAAATTATATGATGTTTTTTTTTATTGTTTGAGTCATGATTGAAAGATCTAGGTTTTGACTTTGTCCTCATTTTTATACTGAACTATTGGCCATATTCGTGAACTTCATTTTTTCATAGCCAAGAAAAAAGTCGTGTTTTACTCTTGATAGCGTATGGATTAATGACTTACAGGTGACCACTGATCAATTATATCCATTCTTGACAGTTTTGTTGAAGAAAATTAGTTTTCCCAAGCTATATATGGTGCGAGTACATGGATGTTTTTGTTTGGTATGTTGGGTGCATGAATGATGTTAATCTGCAAGCTTGCAGAGCATGAAAGAACGAAGCTAGCAAGCAAACGGCACTGAGAGCACCACTTGGCCGGCATCTAGTGTAAAATGTGCCTTGTGATGTTTAGGACCATTTTCATTACATATAAATAACCCCATTAAAAGGCATTAAGCATTGATGAAAGGTTTTTTCCCCTACATTAAGGACAATAATACATACCGCAATGAGATCTGAAACTGAGGATCATAGTTCTACCGATACGTTTTAAAGCTAAACAGCACCGAACTAATCAAAGAGACACACATTACAACGTGGTCTACAGTTTATGATCGCGGTAGTTCAATTCTCAAAGTGTAGGAAAAAGGGACACGATGTTTATGACGATGGTCCATGAATTTGAATGCAAAAGATGGGAGAAAAAGGATGTCCTAACTCTAGAAGTATGATTGAAGCAATGTGTGCTCCACAAATATATAACAACAATGCTTCATGAAATCAAATTATTGAATGAACATTCCCATGTTGCGTTGGTTAGCAACATTAATCATCATTCTTGGTTGTCTCATTATTTTCTTCATTTTTTTTCCGGATAGTAATGTCTACTCTTTGGACTTCCATTAATTGGTTCATAATGTTAAACTTACACATCACCCTTGGGTGTTTACAATAGTATAAATCAAAAAAGCATCTCCCAAACTCCCACGGATACAAAAAGCTCATAACAAACACACGCAAGATCCGAGCCTTATAATATAAATTTAAATTTTATATTATCTTTTTGATATGATATAAGAATAGGTCCTGATATAAAATTAAGAGTTTTATGTCTATTCATTTATCTTCCGTTGCTATGTTCTTTCTTATATACAGAGAACATAAATTAAATTATCATGAAAATAATATTCATTATCTTAAAAAATAATGAATGTTATTTTTTAAGCTGGGGAAACCAGCAGCTTGGGGTCCTTGATGCCGCCTTATAAACCAGTGAGAGGATATGTCAGTGCGAGAAAATATAAATAGCAGCATTTGCAGGAATGTTAAATAGTTGCTGAAGAAGATCGATTTCGAAAAGGTCCATCAGAATGACATTGAGGGCCTTTGGAATACGATTCATTATCTCGACCTTACAGGTTATATTCATTCTGAAGCTGCATCAGTATTTTCCCTCGACTTGACGTTTTAAAGCATCAGTGTTATCTCAGATCCGCAGGTTTGCTTAATTTGTTCTGCAGCTGTTCTTACAGAACCAAGGACAGTATGATGTGATTTAAAAGGTTACGAAATAGTATGACGGACGAGGCACGATGGCCACAAAATACAGGATAAAGAGCAGAATACGGATACATCGAGCTAGCTGGCTTTGAAGTCACTTAAATTCGTCAGGTTGGTATAGCTCTCAGTTCATATTGCGTTCATTCAACATTTTATGGTAGAAGTTCAAATTTGTAAGTAGGAGGCTATTTAGATATGGTTTAACAAATTAAACTCCTATGTGATAAGAAATAATTTATTTATTTATTTATTTATCAGAGCATCTATCTCATAAAACATATCGTTAGTTTGATTTCTTTCCATAAAAAAGAAACATTTACCAAGTATTTCAGTGAAGAATCTCGGATCAGGAAATCTATTAGCTTAATACTGCAAGATGCATTGTGCTTTTATTCACATTTCGTTTATTTATCTTTTACCAAAATTTCCCCGTTTCATATCTTTGTTCTAAAACCATATAAGATAGTATAAGATTTCTCCTGCTATCTTAAAAAAATATGTATTCCCAACTATTAAAAATGGTATTCGTTCTGCATCAATTTCGTTGATCATACAAAAATCCACGCTTGGCACTCTTGTTTGATAACTGAATCGCTATCTCTTCCATTTACCAGCTGCGACGATGGGTCCTCCTGTTGTGTTTGGACCGGTTGGTTACACCATATCGCGAGGGGTGACATACTTGGCTCACATGTGTTACTCTGCCTGACATGCACCACCTTTATTCTCGTCTTCAACGTCTATGACTTCGACAGTTACTCTTACTACGAACCATCTAAAGAACAAGAAGAAGACGGGGCATCCAGCAATAGATGCATTCCGATTCTTTATATTCCACAAGAGGGGCCGCCGATCCGTTGGGACAATTTTGTGCTGTGCACCGCCGACTTACATGATGAAATGACCTTGTCTGGTGTAAAATACAAGTTCGTTGAATGGGGAATCGTCGAGGAACACGGATGCAAATACTTGGTCTCATCACCAGCTACCTCGACGCCACAGAGGTTGGCACTAGAGAAAATGCTAGATTGATCCCATTCCATATTGATATCAACCTTCTGGTCGCCTTTTGGATGAATTCAGACCAACCTTCTGGCGAACGAGACCCTTCAAGAAACGGTGCCATTAGCGCCCTTGACCAGATGAAAGAAGACGACTGCGGTATCTGCATGAATGGACTTGCTGCGAGCAAAGCTGCTGAACTGCCTTGCGGCCATATACTCCATGCGTGTTGTTTGTATGAGTGGCTTTGGAGGAACCCTAGTTGTCCGATTTGTCGCCATATTGTTTCCCGTTGAAAGATTCTGATCAAGGCATACAGCATATGTTAATTCTGATTCTGAAAATATATTGCTTCCAGATTAAGGGTTTCTACCTGTTGAAAATTTTTCTATTGTTAAACAGATTTGTTTCGTAGAAGATGTTGATGGTGTCTAATATGTTCATTGCTTAATACTCCATTCGTTTCAAAATAATTATAATATTTTTATTTTTTTATATTATTCAATATATATTTTAAAGAATTTCGTTTTACGTTTTAAAGATACTAAAAAATTATGTCTCAATATCATGTTGTAGCACATAACTTATTTTTTAAAAAATAATGTTTAATTGTTTTGCGATACGAGTCAAATATCGTCTCGACAAATACACATAATTAATATATTATAATTTTTTTGGATCCAAAAGAATAGTTTTTCGTTCAAAAATTGCACACCTATTAACAAGAACATGAATAGATAAACATATTGATACTATAGATTGTATCAATTGTAATGCATATTTTTCTTTGCAACATTGTCAGATCATTTGGGACACGTATCCTTCATTTAGTGATATTAGTGACAAGGCTGTCTTTATTTTTTTCGTGTGAAACTCGTTTTGAAAACCGTATTTAAATGTTTTTAGTTTTTGCTATATATCAAAAATAAAGAACCTATTCCATTTTCGATATTTACATTCGTGACACATTATCGCCTAACAATTTCCATTGGCATGGTAACTTATGTGCAGATAAACACCTATCCGCCAACGAAATAATTCTAAAATTACAGGATGTAAAGACATATTTACCCTCAATCGGCGAGAAACTCCTTTTCCCCAAAACCACCGTTGATTTTACTTTTCCCTCCAACGATTTGAACACATGAAAATCTCAACGTCAAAGAAAAAAAGAATTCAATTCCCGCTCCACCCAAACCCTCTTTTTTTTCTTCAAATCACAATCTTCAAATCTCAGCGCCGCGCGCAGATCTTCATCTCAATCTCGAATTCCTCCAAACCCATTTCACCTTCTCATCTCTATTGCATTTGGGCACTCTTCGATGGCCGCCGCTCCTCTTAATTCTTCGGCGCCAGAGCCTGGATCTCGACACTATGCGTACAGTCGGAAACAGAAGTCGCTGGGTTTACTGTGCTCAAAGTAATTGACTTTTATCGAATAGTTCATTTTAATTTTATTGGGCTGTGGTTGAATTCTGTGTTAAGTTGATGGTTTTGGGTGTTTGTGTTGGGGTATTATGCAGTTTCTTGGGGTTGTATAATCGGGATGGTGTGGATTCGATTGGACTTGACGATGCCGCGTGCCGATTAGGTTGGTTTTGAGGTTAATTTTGATGGGTTGTTGTTGGTTTTTGGTGATTATGTGGAATTGTTGAGATTGAGGTTTGTGATTTGTGTTTATTTGTAGGGGTTGAGAGGCGCCGGATCTACGATATTGTCAATGTCTTGGAGAGTGTTGGGGTAAGATCGAAGTCTTCGTTTCTCGTGGTAACTCAATATTTTGAATGCATGTGTGATTATTTTTTATGATATCGAGGGCTGGTTTGCTCGATTTGTTTGGGTGTTGAGAGGATGAGGAAAATGCTAATGGATATGCCTACTAGCTTGTAAAATGCTTAGAACTGCATGTAGTCGTCGTTCAACTGCATGCCTCCTCCCTAGTCTTATGCACTTGATTTTCAATTGATCATGTTGATATGCGGAAGCTCACCTGAATTCCCTTTTGGAGCTAGGTTATGTGTAGGAGGGCAAAGAATCAATACACATGGAAAGGGTTTAAAGAGATCCCCAAGGCACTGGAAGAGCTAAAGGTAAGGATTGTTCATGAGAGGCAATTTAACTCTATAAGTGGAAGGTTTTTTGAGTTTTATCCTGATTTCTTTTTTCGATGTTTATGCATTGAGCTTGATTCCTATGTCTCTAGTTTTTGAAGAGTTTGTTTCACTATAACAGGGCCAGGGTTTCAAAGTGAACGGCACACACCTCGAGGAAAATGATAACCCAAAGGTAGGTTTTGATCAGTTTTGGTATTGACCTAACTGGTTTTGGTTGACAATCTGAGGTACAATTCATTGTCACTTGTCTATTTATTCTTCAGGTTTTAGACGAAGATGATGAAGCATATTCCAATCCTAATGGAAGCCAGTCGGAATCATATTCCAATGCATATGGAAGCCAGCCCGAGACATATTCCAATCCTTTTGGTAGCCAGCCTGAGTCATACACAAATCCTAGTAGTAGTCAGCCAGAGTTGTCAAACCCCAACCGAGTAAAATCATCAGCATCATCCAAACAAGGTAACCTTTCTCAGAACCACTTTCAGAATAGCTGCTGGTCCTCGAGGTCGCTACTTGAATCATGTGTACGAAATGTTAGTAGCTTTAATCGTTGTAAATCTTTTTCCAAAATGTATTGTTGTCATTCTAATATTTCAAATTCTTCTTTGAGACTGGATTTTATAAGTTCTACGCATCAAATTTCTGTAAAGCTGAGACGTGAAAACCATTACGAAGAATTCTACAAATGTAGCTAATGTTTCTGATGTTGCAATGACAGAAAGAAGGGAAAAATCCCTGGGACTCCTAACACAGAACTTTGTCAAGTTGTTCATCTGCACCGGTGTAAGTGCCAATTATGATCCATGTCATTTGGCTCCGCTTGTGCTTAGGAGATTGACCCCTCTGTTTGCCAGGCTGATATCATCTGCCTTGATGATGCTGCGAAAGTACTACTTGGAGATGGTCAAAACACAGTAATCATGAGATGTAAGGATGAGTCTGTACCCTGTTCTTTTCTTTATGATTGTGTGAGCATGCTCAGCTTCTAATTCACACTTTGTAATGTTGCTCCTCAGCCAAGGTGCGACGCTTGTATGATATTGCAAATGTTCTGTCCTCTATGGAGCTGATTCAGAAGGTAGGCATACTCATTACCATGGTGTCATGTTTACACATGAGACTATTTCATTTGGCAAATTTGTGTAACCTGAGATGTAAATTGTTCTATGATCGATGGGTTATTGTTTTAACCAGACTAACCATCCCGAGACGAGGAAGCCAGCCTTCAAGTGGTTGGGGTATAGTGGAGAGCCAGCAAAAGTTCCCAATCCGACAATTGTTGAACCTAAAAAGAGGGTTTTCGGGACTGACATAACCAGTATCTGCAACAAAAGAAAAAGCATTGACATGGACGCGATGCAGCTAAACAAGAGGCCAATTAAGAATGAGACCTTGTATAGTGAGGCAAATGAGATCGATTTGGATGCGGATCAGAAACAAAGTTCAGGAACCTACCAGTTTGGCCCTTTTGCTCCTGTTACTGTTGCAAAAGCTGGACCTGCTCACCAGAAAAACTCAAAGCAGGATCATGACTGGGAAGTTCTTGCAGCGACTCATCGCCCTCGATATCACAATCAAGGTAAATGATGTTCAATAATACAGATATGCTTTTCCTGTTATTTCTGTAGCATCAAGATGAAAAACATGAAGTTAGTAATCATATTTCTGCAGCATGAGTTATTTTAATCTTGGTTTTTGCAGCATTACAAGACCTCTTCAATCATTACATGGAAGCTTGGACATCGTGGTACACTGAAGTTTCTGGGAAGGAGTCATTGACTCGAGTTTCGTGATGTCTCTTCCTACAGAAAACCATTTCTCCTCACCTCAAACAGAGTCATCTGGCTCAAAATGGCAGGCATGGTCTCCATGCCGCAGTGGCCTTGGTCATTTGCCATGATCAACCTTCTGTTGATGTTGTGTGGACCTAGAACCTGATAATCACTGTACCAAAAGCTAACAAAGATAATGTTGGAATAGATTACTCAAGGTTAGTGTTTTTTTGTTTTTTGTTTTTTCCTTTTAGGGTGTAATCTCACCCTTTGTAATTGGAATAGGCGGTTTGGAGTTTTCCTGAATCGGCGATTCCTTGTCAGGCAGATTACACACTACCAGTGTTTTATTGATTGAAATGCTTGCTTGTATGATTGTATCTGAGAAATCTACCTACTGATACTTCACCACGTGAAGGTATGAGGATACTATCTTTATCTCATAACAGTAGCTAGTGATTGCTGTTAGCCATTAGTGATATGCTGATACTGATACTGCACTCTCGCATATATGGATTTCCTGATGCGAATGGCTTTCCATGTAGCAGATAGTAGTCAATCTGATAAAACCATTCATGGCCAGATTCATTTTTCAATCTTGCAACAAAACACGGACAGATGATGGGAGAAATGAAAAATCTGGAAACTCAATACTTTATTCTCGATCAATAAACCAAAGTATCTGAAAAATAATCTATGGTACTCAACTCACAGGTGATCACATAAAAGAATCGAAATCAATCAACATACAAAAAGAAATCGAAACCAGAAGTCATAACGCTACAAACAGAGGTATGGTACACCTACACAGAGATATGTACATGTCGATGTTCAATGTTTGTGCGTAGTATTGTTGTACTTGTCTTTGATCCAATTGAACCCAACCGTGGCTCCAACCTTGACTTTTTTCATGCCTACAACAGCTACATCTTTCGTCTTCACAAGTCCTTCCTCCATCTTCTTCCCGTACTTGGCCTTTGCGCCGCCACCGCCAGGCTTTCCACTTCCGCCAGTCTTCCGGCTGCTGTCGAAAGCCACGTTCGGATCCCACTGGTCTGCCCATGATGTCTCATAGCTGTTCTTGTCCATCTTTTATATCAGCTAGCTTGCTTTCTTGTTGATTCCTTCCTGGTAACAAAGAAAAGTTTTGAGGAGAAAAAAATGAGGAGAATACGATCAATGCTGCACAAGAGGATTACTGATCAATCATATCTATTTATACTAAGCAAACAGCCCCTTCAAGGAAAGAACTGAACATAGAAGTTTCTTACATGTTTCATTAAGCGATTACACGGTTATGCCCTTGTATTCTTTTCTGGGTCAATGGAAACGTCGTTGTCGTAAGAGGGGCAAGTAGGGAACTGAATGGGAAAGGGAAAGGTTGCACGTAAGAGCTTATGTGAGGAAGGCAATCCATGTATGTTGAATCTATATATGTGATGTTTTCATTGACGTGTGACGGCTGCCGAAAGTCAACTATCAAGAAGATTATACTTCTCCAAAAGTTTCATGCACTTTGCAATAGTATGAGTCATGAATCGTAGATTTTTCAAAGCAATATGAATCATGCAACTAACACAAAGATGAGATATATTGGCAATGACAGACTTTTTGTAATAGCATGAGACGGACTAACCAGTAGAACTCGTTACTCAGATTATTTGGATAAACTTGCCTCGTTGAGCCGACAATAGCTGCTGATAATTTCATCAAGACGAAGTGTAGATACGAAAAAATATCGCAGAAGAACCCAGCAACCGTACTACAGCTGAAACACCTAAGGTACCATGACCACATACAGGATAATAATCTGGATGCAAATAAAAATTCAGGTAGGAATAACTGGTAGTTCAGTATAATATGCATGCAAGAATGTTTCAGAAACAATCAATCTGGTTTACCTGCCTCGAAAATTCCCATTTTAGCAATCTCTGGATGAATGCATCTATGCAACAGAGGAAGGTAACCCGCACCAAACTCGATCGTATCATCCCCCAAGAGACTACAGTCTTATACCATTGGCTCGATGAACTAAATACCAGTAGTCCTAGCCTGTTTAAAAAAACACCAATGAGGGAACCAGGCATCGCAATCAGCCAATCATAAGAGAGAAAGGGTCATATATTCATGCTAGGACCAATCTAAACATACAATGTTTCATCATTTCCACCTCATCCATATGAGAGAAACAACTCACAAATAAGCTCCACAATACAGTCAGGAACCCCTCATGATGAGCTTGCTGCTAAAGCTCATAGTTTAGACAAAGCCGTGTCACAAAGCCAACACCATCTATGAATAGTTCATGAAAGTCGTCACACCTTTGGGATTTGAATCATGACAAAAAAAAAATGATTAATGAACTCCTCAATCTAACCCAGGGATGGTCAAGGTGACGCTTAACATGTGCTGCATGAAAAGTATTATCTACAGAACATCACTCTCGTTCAAATGCCAACATAGCAGTGTGCACCTATTATGTATGAGCTTACATGATAAACTTTGATATACAATTCAAGTTCAACCAATGCCAAATTTCATCACGAATTCCTTGCCTACTAATTTGCCAGCACATGAACCGATTACGTATTCCGTGATATCCTCCAGTTAGTTTGAATTCTCAACATGCTCACAATTTGTGAGACAATTCTTGCACAGGCATGCAAAAAGCAAAACCGTACTAAGGATGATAACAGTACTTTCATGAAGCTTCATACCACTAAAGTTTGCATCGTATAAGTCTATCCCTCTTTACTTTTCAAGAACATGAATATTCACCATTCAAAATATGTTGAACATTATTCAACTCTATCCAAGATGATCCGTTATAAAAGAAAATGCGGCTAGTAAATAATTTCAGAGACAAAACATATACCTGGTCCACATAGACAAATGAGCTGCAACATGAACACCAAACTTGGTTTTGATGATAGGCAATGGGTGATAGAGATTCGCCGCTTCTTTGAGGAGGAGTACGTCGATGGTGGAAACGATGTTGTGGTCTGCATCTTTCGTGTTCCCAACGCTCTCAAGGCAATCAAGCCTGAGGCTTATTCTCCTCAGGTGATTGCTCTGGGACCCTATCATCATTGGCGGGAGGATCTGTACAAACTCGAGAAGTACAAACTTGTGTCCACCAAGAGAGTGCAAGCTCATTTCAAAACCCTGAAACTACCACAACTCGCTGAAAAACTGATGAATATAGATGCTCATATTCGAGCATGCTACCACAGGTTCTTCGACATAGATGTAGAAACACTGGCATGGCTGATGACCGTTGATGGTATTTTCTTGCTGCACTTTCTCCATGCATATGTCGATAAAAAAATTTTGGCATGGGCCTGCTCGCCTACGATAACGCGAATCTTCATTGGGTCGGGAGCCAAGGATGTGGGATACGAGTCAATCTTCAAAGACGTCTTGATGTTGGAGAACCAGATTCCAACCATCGTGCTGAGAAAGATCATGCAGGTTGTCTACTGCACGTCCATGGAAGTTGCTGATGACCTGCTGAGTCTGATTCTCATGGGTGTTTGCAAGCAAATCTCTCCATTCAAAATCAATAAGGATTATTCGCGTCCCAAGGTCATCCAGCATTGCCATCTGCTGGACCTTTTGTACCATCTGATTGTCCCCAAACAAGAACAGCTGCAGCAGCAGAGCTCAGAAAACCTGGAAATCAAGAGCAAAGTGCAGACACAACATTCATTCCACGAGGAAGTGGAGACCCTCTCTTGGACCTGGAAATTGTTATCCAAGCTTAATATCGGCATCATACGAAAAATAAACACATTGATCATGATTCCTATCAAGATGATTTCCAGAACCAGAGTAGCTTCAAATGCAGTATCAACACTGGAAAAGGTGCTGTCATTAGATCACGAAAAGGCTCGTGATATTGAAATGAGTGAACAAGATCATGATTATAAAGCTCCGCTGGTGGAGGAAATCATGATCCCAACAGTAACACAGCTCAGTGACGCAGGAGTCGAGTTCTGTCCCACCACAAGTGACATAACAACCATCAAGTTTGATTCCAAGACTCGGAGGTTCTACCTCCCTGTCATCCACGTCGACGGCGACACTGAGGTGGTGATGAGAAACTTGGTCGCTTACGAAGCATTGGCCGCCCTGGGGCCATTAGTTCTAGCCAGGTACACCGAGTTGATGAACGGGATCATAGATACCTCGGAGGACGCAAAGCTGCTGAGGGAGAAGAAGATCATAGTTAATCGTCTAAAGAGCGACCAGGAGGTGGCTGACCTGTGGAATGGAATGAGCAGAGCTATAAGGTTGACGAACGTACCCTTCATGGATAAAGCCATTGTGGAAGCGAACTTGTTTTACGACAACACACCGAAGAGGAAGTTGCACAACATGATGAGGAAGTACATCTATAGTTCTTGGAAGATCCTTATTGTCATCACGACGATCTTGCTCCTCGTGCTGATAGGACTCCAGTCGTTTTGCTCCGTGTTTAACTGCGGCAAGCTTTACAACACAAGCGGATCATGTTCAGATGAGTAGAAGGATAGTAAATATACTTGAAAAGAGTACATAATCTGTAAATTTTCACACGGACAGTTCCTTGTATAGATACTTGTATGCATGCTTTCATTCGTATAGAGAATATAATCTGTAAGTTTATAGTATTGTCCTTTCTCAAGCCACATTTCTCGCCTCAGCACTAGGCACATACAACATGAGCTGGACTCTTTGTGTGATCATCCACCAATGACCCCACCAATGGAAGATATCATTTCCTTCGAGGACAAGTAATTTCAAAAACCCCACTTACCAATCAAACTTTAAAAAACTTGGGAAAGAAAGTTAAAAGAGATGTATTCTGAAGAACATGTTGTGTCCAACATACTTTTCATAAAAGATGAACAAAAATACCTTTGCCTATTGTCGTAGTGCATGTGCACAAGTCATCCATCAAATGAACATCGTTACACCTGATCGTCTTACCTACCACACGACAACAAACTAACTTGATTCATAGTCGCGCAAAAAGATATGAGAATAGTATTAGAAGAGTCGTTGATCATCGAAATCAGATGCGCTATCGCTTAGGCAGATTTACGCCAGCAAGCATTGGATTAAAACCCGAGGCCTAGGCGAAGACTTTTGATAACCCGACTCGGTCGTCCTTTCATCTTTAGATATACTAAACCAAACATAGAACCATTATGTTCATGAATCTGCCAACGGATATGATAGATCCATCGAAGCAGTACGTCCGTCCTTACGTGTATAGAAGGAAACTAGACTGTACATGAATCTAAATCTCCCTGTTTAACTTTAATTAATGAGGCCCGTGTAACTTATGATCACTGTGTCTTAACCTAATAATAATGAAAAATGCTATTTCCGAAATATTTTTTGATACATCCAAAATCATCCACTCATATTACCTTTTTAAATAAAATAACACTTTCTCGTAATTAAACTTGAATGTAAAAAAAAATATATCTTTAAAATATCAATTCTCGCAATAATCTCCTCATCCTACATTTAGAGACCCAGTGAGGCATCATGCAACACATTTCATTCAATCCCAGTCAAACACCCACACCCTGAACCACACTCAAAACCCACCAATGGCATTTCCCGTAAATAACCGCAAACATCAACCCCCATTTCTCATCATAAATCCCCTACGCCCTTTCTCCTACCCTCTGACATTCCATCATCAATTCCCAATCACCTCACTCTCACTCAACTCAATACGCACTCTTCTCAGAACCAAAGACAAAAAAAATCAACAAATTTATTTATTTTTTCCATGTAGAGAAATCTTGAAACTCACCGGAAATGGGCGGAACCGGAAACGGAAAGTTCCTGAAATGGAAAATATCCGTCTACAGAACAACCAAACGGGAATCCCCAGACCGAGCGGACCGGGTGAACCGGACCCAGCCTCCGGCTCAACCGCCGCCGAGTGAGTTTCTCTGTCCGGTCTGCGGGTCCCTGATGACGGACCCGGTCGTGGTCTCCTCCGGCCACACCTTCGACCGCCTCTGCGTCGAGGTCTGCCGCGACCTCGGCTTCCTCCCTCCGCTCCCCGACGGCTCCGTCCCTGACTTCTCCAACATCATATCGAATCTCTCCTTCAAATCAACCATCGACACTTGGCGCCGCAACAATCCCGCCACGGCGGGGCCGAATACGACGCCGATGGATTACGAATCCGTGGAGCGGATTGTGAAGAAGATGATGAAGGAGAAGGAGAAGGTTGGGGTGTCGGTGAGGGAGCTGATAGCGGCGGTGGCGGAGAAGCCGGATCGGAATATCTCGCACGCCGACACCGAGTTGACTCACCGAGTCAACCGATTCCACTCGTCTTCGAGTTCCGATGATTCCTCCACCGTAGCCGGAATCAGCGCTCCGCCGACTCCTCTTCCGTTTACGACTAGACCGGCGTGTCTGTCACCGTCGACGTCATCGATTCCTGATATCGAATCAGCATTTTCTAACCCTAACCCTAGCCTTGGAGGTGAAGACGAGGAGATTGTGGCGAGGCTGACGAGCAACGACATCTACGAGCAAGAACAAGCGGTGAAGCAACTGAGGAAAATCACCAGATCCGACGAATCGTCTCGGATCTCGCTCTGCACCGCTAGTCTCCTCGCGGCACTCCGGCCACTCCTCACCTCACGCTACGGTTGTCTGCAGACCAACGCCACCGCGGCGATCGTCAACCTCTCGCTGTCTCGATCCAACAAGGTCCCGATCCTCAGATCCGGACTCGTCCCTCCCCTCATCGACCTCCTGGCCGCTGGATCCCCGGAATCGCAGGAACACGCGGCGGGGGCTCTGTTCAGCCTCTCGATCCACGACGACAACAAGACCGCGATCGGAGTCCTCGGCGCACTCCAACCGCTGCTCCACGCTCTCAGATCCGAATCGGAACGCGCTCGCCACGACGCCGCTCTCGCTCTGTATCATCTAACTCATGTGCAGAGCAATAAGGTAAAATTGGTGAGATTGGGAGCGGTGTCGATGCTGCTAGGGATGGTGAGGCACGGGAAAGCGATGACGGCGGCGAGGGCGGTGTTGGTGGTGTGGAATGTGGCGAGTTGCGGCGAAGGGAGGGCGGCGTTGTTGGACTTCGACGCCGTGGCAGTGTTGGTGGGAGTTTTGAGAGGACGAGAGGGGATCGATGAGACGATGAGGGAGAACTGTGTGGCGACGTTGTACGCGCTGAGTCACGGTAGCTTGAGGTTTCGGGGCATGGCGAGGGCGGCGGGGGCGGCGGAGGTGTTGAGGGAGGTGGTGGAGAGTGGTGCCAGCGAGAGGGCGAGGGAGAAGGCGAGACGGATTCTGGTCATGTTGAAGGAGGACGGCGGCGAGTTGGGGCCCAGTCGCGGCGGCAGAATCGGTGGTGGTGCGGCGAACTCGACCGAGTTTTGACTCGGTGGGTTGGTTTTTTTGCTTTGGTTTTGGGGTTTTTGGTAATTTCGAAGTTTGTTTTGGGTTGGTGAACGGTGACTCGCGCGAATTGAGGGATAACGGGTGGGTTTTCCTCGTGTGGTGTAGCTGTAAATAATTCTGGTTAGTATTTTGGATTGTCTTGGAGCAGTGAAACCAAGAATTAAGAATGTAGGGATAAGTTACAGGCAGTGTTGTATTTTTTTGGGATGTTTATCATGATGGAATCCTGTAATATTTACTTCACTGTTTCGTCTGATGCACATTTCTATATTGTCTGTGGAACAACGGTTACAGTACGTTATGGGAAAATAAGGTGTATCTGTGTGACTTTGTCTTCCAATCAATTGCAATGTATTGCACGGTTTGTGAATGAGCGTATGTTCTGCTGCCTGCTGGAAAAATAAATATACTGCTGCAGGAGTATTTGTATCTTTATTGCCATGATATTCAAGCATGAGAATTGGTATCTTTATGACCTAGTTGTATTTGTAACATATGGTATCCCCTATGATTGGTGAAGATAACTTCTGCATTTACCTTGTCATGAACATTTTCTTTTCAGACACTTTACCTGCCCTTGAGGCTTGATGCCTTGTGATTTGCTTGCTCAAGCAATTACATCAAGGCTGGACCTTGGACGATAAGTCAATACGACAGTTTCAGAGCAAGAGAAAGGAAGAAGATGAAGAATATGCTTAGCTGAACATTAGGTTTCGGACCCCGTTGTGTCTGATAATAGGAACCCGTTGTGCACATATAAGCGTCTTAGGGTTTGAAAACTGTGGAAGATGAATAAGTTTAACAGGGTACGCACTGTTATGAATATAAGATCCATCTCCAAAGTTGATTTAGTCTTAGTTGGATAACGCTATAATTTTTGAAGATTTTGAAACAATAAATAAAATTAGGTAATTTTTATGTCCGGAACAACTTAGCTTCTTTTCAAATTGTCCATTTCGTTGTATCACGTCTCGAGGAGGACAAAAAAATTAATTTACGAATCCAACATGATATCATCCAATCCCAAAAGATTAGTTTTATAGGATATATCGTTCTCTCAAACTTAACACATGTTTAAGATATCTGGATATGGTGTTCATTACATATTGTACTCGGAGTTAATGACGAGCTCCCAGCCCCTGATGGCTAACGAAGAATATGTTCAAAGCAAAGGGGAATCTCCACTTTGTTGTGGTAAAGTGCCTCAGAGCAAATACTACTCCTTTCAATCCATTTCATCTACTTTAGAAGTAAAGTTGACCATTATTAACTGATGTGCCCTTTTAAAAATGAAGTAGAATTTCTTCGGCTTTGTAAACTCTTCTACTCGTGGGAAAACGCACCGATCATCTTGAACCCCTTTTTTTTTTGTTAGTGTCTTCGGGGGAGTATGACGAGGTTATTTGGAAATCCACAAAAACACCAACTCTACAAGTGACATAATTTATAGCTTTTGAGCTTCCTTTTTAAAAAATATACATTAATAAAAAAAATTATTATCGATTTGAATTTTTGATAAAATTAATTCATCAATTGTTATATAACAAAAATGTTAATACTATTTACAAAGATTTTGCTTCTTCAATGAGAAAAAAGAAATTACTTAATAAAAGTAAAAATTTGAGGTAATTTTATCATACTAGATGTTAGATCAACAACGACGAATATTTTTTAATAATTCTTGAGAAGGTCAATGTTACGTAGATTTCATATCCTCCTCACCGTGTCAAGAGATACTGACAGTGGGCCTTGCGCTTCGTATTATGATGGGCACGATCTTCGGCTCTTTGCACAAAACTGAGCTCAAGCCTCAATATTGTTGGGCTCTGTTTCATGCTTGTTGAAGTATGATTTCAGTTCAAAGAAATGTAAAAAATCGAAAATGAAAGATACAAAAAACAGTATCGACGTGTGTTGGACCAATGAAGAACACCCCTGCACTTCTACGGCATAATCGAAAAATCAGATGGTAACGATGAGATCTTCCAAAATCGAATCCGTTCATCCATCATATCATCATCATTAACCCTAACTCTCTCTTAATCCTTCCATCAAATCAAGTTTTGATCCCAATTACACCAACAAGACCACCTCTTTGCTCTTTCCCCCAATTCTCGCCAAACCCACAAAAAAATCTTGCTTTTCGAGTCACTCATCATAGCCACAGTGATCCAAAAACCATGTCAGCCTGCAATTTGACGACATGGGTCGTTGTTATTTTGATAATATTGAGTGCCCTTTTGCCATTTCGATGACTGGAGCACCTGATTTGCGTTTGGAAAACAAGAAAAGGGTCATGAGGCAGAAAGTTCGGGAGATGTGAGTGATGCCCATTTGGTTTGTGGTTTTGTTTTGGCGAAAGTGTGATTCTTTTTGGTGAATTGTTGTTGATTGCTTGGTGGGTCAATGTTGTTGATATGAGATGGGACTTCTGTGTCTTGAGTATCCTTTTTGCTCTTGTGGGTTCTCTTCCATTTGTTGTGGCATTGTTGGTACTTTGAGGAATGGGATTTGATCTTGTTTCTACTGTTTGTAGAAAATTTCTATGCTGTTGTGCTATTATGGCGGCGGTGAACTTGGGGTTTTGCCTTGTTGTTCGTTGTTAATTTGTTAGAGAGACATTGACCAAGTTGTTTGATGTTGAAACAATTGCAGTCTATGCTCGCGAAGTTCTAGGTTCGGTTTCTATGCTTCCAGACCAAAGTCGAATGCTGAGGGATAAGTTATAGTGTATTAGTTTATCACTACTTATTTCATAACTGATTCGTCAAGAGTGCAAGTACATCTAGTTGTTTTGAGTTAAGCCTCTCTCAAAATCCTATACCAATTCCCTCAGTGAGCTGGGAAATCTCAATGTAAGCTTATCTAATGCACTTCTAGGTAAACGATTAGACACGCGTTAACCCTCGACTGATATTTTCTTGTTCAGCTCGAACGTTTGTCACAGAGCTATAATGGATCAGTACTTACTCTGATTGAGTCATTATCTAGGTATAGCGTGATATTTCTGCTCTAGATATTCAATTAAAGCGATTTTTATGCATTTGTTTTTTTTTTTACATTCTTCTCTTGTTCTGATTTCCTTTTCTTTTCCCCTTCATCATCCCAGTTTCATTGTTATGGGCAACTATACAGAATTTGAGAAGGCAGTTCGATGGCTTTCTCACAATCTGTCATTCGATGTTGATGCGAGAGTGAATCTCTTTGAGGTATGCATTCCTTAATTTCATGATTTGAAATTAGCATCACGCGTGATATGATGATCAGCTTAAGTCAATGGAAGAGGTCTTGAACGCGTATCTCGCACACCCATCTCGCCTGGGTTGTCAACTTGGGTTATCATAAAAAATTACCAGTCCAGGGATTTCAAATTAAAATTGTGTATGACCAATTTTTTGTATTACACACGGATTCTTCCTTCTCTTTTAATTTGCTTGTTATCGTATTTACGTTCAATGTCGTTATTGAGATCATTAATTGGTTTAAATTTTCATTCAGGTACATCCTAGCTTATTTTGTCAATATGATCTTCTTCAACAATTTGTAGTGCAACATAAGAGTTCTTGGCGGACTTGTTTCTGCTCATTTGCTTGCAACTGATTATAGAAACAGGTTCACTCAAGGAACTTACAACAATGAGCTACTCGGTTTGGCTGAAGATTTGGCCGGCATTTGATACACCAAGCGGATTGCCTTATGCATGGATTAATCCGAAGGTAATGCATGATGAGCATGAATAATATATATTCTTATTGGTGATTGAGTTAAGTTGTCATTATGCTCTATTCTGCCTAATGGTATGAATGATACTGTGGAACTTTGCTTCAAATTTGAATGGAATGACGCCTTTAAGGGAGCAAGTTTGCTAGACATGAAATTATTGCCTCTGATATGACTCGTTTACTTAACTTTAGCATCATACTAAATTTTATCCAACACTGCTGACGCAAAAATAATGATGTATATTAGCTCAATGCATGAGGATGTGATGATGATTCATTTCGTAGTCATCAATGAGTAAAGTGGTCTGTTGGTTTTTCTTGTAAGAGAGATTTATGACCTCGGATCGATGCAATATTCTATGGACAGTATGGGGTGATGGAGAACAAGACAGCTGAAACAAGTAACTCTGGTTGTGGTGAGGAATTTGCTCTTCAAACAATCACAATGTAGAACTCTGCTAGTTATGAAGCATTTCTGCGACATCCTGTTCTTCTGGCAGGGTCTCTGATCCTTGAAATGCGAGCATTGTCCGGATTGACCGGTGATCCAAGATATGAAACTGAAGCCTTGCATGCTCTGCGGACATTGTGGAGCATGAGAAGTTCTTTGAATCTCCTGGGGTCTACACTAAACATGGCAACTGGGGAATGGACAGGACATTCTACTTGAATCGGGGCTGGTAAATCTATCATCTTATTGAAGATTGAGCAGCGCAGTATTGTTCACGTTGCTTACGTGTTGTTCATTTTGCATGATATCATGTAGGGGTTGATTCTTTCTACGAGTATTTGATCAAAGCATATATCCTATTTGGCAAGGAGGAATACTGGCGAATGTTCCATTCTGCTCATATTGCTGCGCAGAAGCACCTGAGACATGGCCCACGGTATGCATTGGCCTATTTATCTATCTTTATGCAGAAGAGACGCTGGACCATCAAATCTTGCATACCACTGAGAAGTACTATCCGCTGCGCCCTGAGTTGGCAGAGTCGACATTTTACCTATATCAGGCGACAAAAGGTGCACTACATGATTATGACTACTTTTCAACTCTCTCTCCTCTCAGTGCGAATCTCCCTTTGCTAACATGTTTGTAACTGTGTTTGTGTTTAAAATATGCGGGCGGTTCCTTTTTTTTTCCTACCAAAAAATTAAAAATCGAAGTATTTTGATTGTGCTTCTCCTTTTATCAAAAATATTTTGATCTTCAGTACCTTTATTCATAAATCTGTATTGCGATCAGATCCATGGTATTTAGAAGTGGGTGAAACAATGGTGAAGTCTTTGAATACGTACACCAAAGTAGAAGGGGCTAGTGTTAGAGATGTGACAACTATGGACCATCAACATAGCCCTATCTGAAACGTAAGCTTCTAAATTCTGCATCAATGTCATCCCTCGGGCGCATGTGAAGTTTCTCATTTGATTCCTTCTCGTGATATGCACGCAGATGCAAGTATCTGTATCTTCTGTTTGACGATTCCTTCTTGGCTGAGAGGAACTACGTATGTACTACTGAAGGTCACCCTCTTCCGGTGCGAAGTGACTTGCATGACAGACTTCCTGAGACATTCTTTCTTGCTAATTATAGTCAGATTCAGATTCAGGTGAAGGTCTTGAGCTACTGCCATCGCAGAAGGGGTGGAACAGTATGCAGTGAGGTAATATTTGGGATCCATGTGAAGCTGAAGCTCTTTTTTCTTGCAGGGACCGAATAGAGTCAGGCGAGCAAGCGCGTTGTCGCAGCAACTCTGCCCTGCAACCAAGTCGAGCTCAAGCGGGGGACGCTCTCAGATGCTTGAAAGCGCATGCCACATCCCGGATGCTCGTAGTGATTACAGATGCTCGGCTGACGAAGATTGTGGTGTCGATGCAACCACCTGCAGATGGAGATCTTGAAGCATGGCCGGGTACTGTGAATTGTGGTAACTTCGGGGTCAATTCCATTACTTATAGTGTATACATGATTCTTGGACATGTTTACTGGCAAAGGCATATCATGGAACCAAAGCGTCGTCGAGGTTACACATGTTAGGAATGGAAGCCTTGGTGATGAAATTGTCATGCTTTGCAAAGGAGAAACTTGTGACAGGAGAAATTAGAAATTAAGGCATCATGTACGGAACCACACTACAGTGATTTACTTTGATTCGAGTAATGGTTTTATATCCTAGCTCTTAGTTAGTTTTAGTGACTAATGTACTCTGGTTTAAACAATGATGAGTTCTTGTATACTGATCATAGATATGCGTAGGTCATTACTCATGTCTCATGAGCAATAAAATGCGACAAAGACGGTGGTGGTGTATCTCCCAGGTACATTATGCCTCGATGGAATCTTCATATTGAATCTTCACTTGAGAACTTTTGATGTGTATAATATACGATGTGTCAAGAAATGTTGGTACGTTTTTTCTAACATCCTGTATTTGACAGGTTTGTGGGGATATATTCTTTTCTTTTTGCTTATAAAAGTTGCGGTGGGCCTTTGGTGATTGTAGCATGGGCCACCCGAAGTAACATGGTAAGTTCGAACATGTGTGGCCCAAACTGCAAGACATCGCACGAGGCCGTGTCTGTTTAGAATCTACAAGATCATCATAATCGTAGACCATGGCCCAAGTATTTGAGGCCAGCAAAATCATGGGCCCAAGTATGTGCCCTTGACCACCTTGAAACAAAAGGAATGAGTAACGAAAGAAAACAAAACTTAGAACCAAAATAGATATTGACCAGGGAAACATCTGAGTGTTGCACTGGAATCGCATCAAATAATACTCCATGCATTTATAACTTTTGTGTCGTTTTTTCAATTAGACATTTATAAAAGTTATAACATTTTTGTTTTTAAATAACTGGATTGTAAAAATTATAACATTTTGACTATTTGACTATATAATCAACACTCAATTCTTGTAGCAAGTATTAGTTGAAAAAGTTATGAGATTGAAAGAATATAAAACATATGTGTACAACACTACAATGTAAACAAATAAAAGGTATAAAATGATTTCAACATTGGAAAAGTAAACCTTGACGATGTACCGGGCTTTTAACACTACAAAATAAATCTTAATGATATATAACAGATGACAAAGTAGAAAACACAATTCTAAAGTTTATTAAATATGATCCACATATTTGAAATGTTTATAATTAGAATACAAAAAAGAAATATTTTTTAACCTTTTTTTTCGTGGATATAGAGAACTTTTTTAACCTTAATGATAAGGGTGAAGGAAAAAACAATGATTAGGAGAGAAAAAAAAAGTAGAGTGCGTGGAAACATTAGAATGGCAGCATGAGAGGGGAGGCTGTGTAAGGTGTTGCAAACTTGTAATTTTAGGCAAAACGAATAAAAAATTGGACATTATACTATTCATTCCTCTGTTCCTTTGGTATATGTATCGTATAGGTTGGGTCAGTCACGATTTTGACAGATCTCTACAATTATGCTGTTTTATCACATCGATGAATCCAGAAAATTGACCCCAGTTTCGCAAAAGATGAAATCTGATTATTGCGTTGTGGGGATCCATATAATATTGAGTTTGTTATCCAGATTTCATATCGTCGGGTGATAGAAGAATGCTGAGTTATCAAAAATCAACATCCTCCCTGCAACCTTCACCACCCGACGACACAGCACCACGATTTTCATCACCACACAGCCGCACAAGCCACCAAAACACCTCACTTCACAGCCCACCCGCTTTCAGTTTCCTCAATTAGGGATTCCATCCCTCCAATCCCATCCATTTGGCATCAATCGAATAAGACCCATCTATTGATTTTGGCGTTTAAGGGGTTATATAATCTTGTATGTTCGAATTCGGGTGGTTGTATCATCTGGGCTTGTGTTTGTTTTGTTCGAGGATGTCGCAGAAGAGGCAGGGAGATGATGGCGATGGTATTGAGAGAGTGGAGGTCGAGGGTGGGTGTGGTTCTTCTTCAGTGGATAAGGGGCCCAAGCATCAAAGGTTTGTTCTTTGATAGGTGTTGAATTTTGGGTTTGAGTTGGTTTGGGGAAAGGGTTATTTCCCTTTTACCACCCCAGATCTTTCTTATTTCTATATTATAACCCCACAAGAAACATAATTTCACATTACAACCTCTAATTGTTGTGTTGTGGTCAAATATTAGTGGTTGGCGTTATGTTTTCGTCAAATTTTTTAGAAATTGTAATATGAAAAATAAGCAAGATTTGGGGGTGGCAATATGAAAATAACCACCGGGGAAATCGTTGGTCTCTGTGAATTTGATTTGGTTTGGTACTTTGGTTTGAGTTGGTGATGGGTTCATTGGAAATGGTGCTCATGCTCTTGTGGTAATTTGTTTGAGGATTTGTGGAATCTAAGGAATACTCTCTGTTAATCACGAGAGTGTTAAGTTTGCGTATTTCAGCCCTTTCAAACCCAGTTCATGACGGGATACTTGAGAGAGGTTGTTGTGATCTTGGTTTTGCAACTCGCGATTACTTGTTTTAGGCAATAGAGCTGTTTGAATCACTTCAATGCCATGAAGACATCAGGATGAAGAGGCTCGTTAGGGTTTCGGCCTGCTTGAAGCTTATGAAATCTGCAGCCTACAGATTGTAGGGGCATGTGAAGAAATGTATGATGCTGGATTTCACTAGCTCTTTTATGTTTGGGATTGCTTGTAACATGGGTTGGAACATGGTGTAGACTTGGGAAAGAAGTCGACCTTGCAAAATCGTTGATGATTATTAGGGAGCATTCAAAAAGG
This sequence comes from Drosera capensis, assembly GCA_001925005.1. NCBI lineage: Eukaryota > Viridiplantae > Streptophyta > Magnoliopsida > Caryophyllales > Droseraceae > Drosera > Drosera capensis. The sequence continues at coordinate 47,563 of LIEC01007656.1, forward strand.
TGTCCAATTGTACTGGTTAGGTTGATTGGAATGGTGGGGTTCTGCTTTAACACCGTTTGGTCCAAAAAGAATTAGATGGTGTCATGAAACTCGAAAGGTGTCCTGCTATGTTTTTTATGACTTGGGATGCCGTGTAATTTAAAGTTTTAAACCTTAGAATGAGTAGGTTATTCACATTTTGATGATGCTGTCTTAAACCCAAAGGATTGGTTTCCACGGTCGAATTCATTTATGATACTATAGTTGTATGAATTGCAAGGTCATCGTTTTGCTTCAAGCCGCAACCTGTTTAGTCTCTAGTTCTTGTGTATGTATTGCGTGGAATCCGTCAATCACTAATGAGTGAATGGAACCATGAAAAGGTTTTGGATGACGTTTGATAGATGTCTTGTAGTTCAAGTGTGTTGGATTCTTTGTGGCACTTTTCCACAAATGACGTTGTTTCTTAATGTGCAGATCATTTCGGGACACTGTGCAACTATATTCCTTTCAACAGAGGCTGGTGCCCATTTTGGAGCCTTTGATACGTAGAGTTGTAAGTGCTTACTATAACTATCTCATGGATGTGGCTGTGTACTATAATATTGGAAGATTATACAAATTGATATATTGGGAAATTATTGATTTGAACAAAACCGTGATCTCAAATATAAACTAAGTGTTGTGTTTTCCTTCTTTTTAGGTCAAGGAAGAACTTGAACAGGCTCTGACCAAATACGTCAAGAGTTTTGAGGAGTGAGATACTGTACCCCCTCAAAAACTTTTTCCTAGGGAGCATGAAAGCATTAGTTCAAGGTTTTACACGGTATGAAATTATTTGCTCACCATAATTACCCCCTTACATTCTACAGGAGGTCTGCAATAGATGTATTTCCTGCGGAATCTAGAAGTTTACAGTTGAGGTTCCTGAACACACTTTCTCTCCCGGTGTTCACAGGAACACGCATAGAAGGAGAAGATGGTTCTCCTATTAAAATACCTTTGGTCGACTCCCTCACAGAGGAAGCTGTTCAGGCTGGCCCTGAATCATCTGCGAAGGTAGAAATAGTAGCCCTTGAAGGAGGTTTTGATAGTGAAGGTGAAAGTTGGACTCAAGAAGTATTCCAATGTTACATTGTTAGAGAAAGGGAGGATAAAAAATCTCTTCTGGCAGGCGATACCTTTGTGAATCTCATTGAAGGTGTTGGTCAAGTGGGTGAGATATCCTTTACCGATAATTCAAGCTGGACTAGGAATCGTAGGTTCAGACTTGGGGCAAGGTTGGTCAGGAACCCAGATGAGCCTATGGTAAGAGAAGCAAAGACCGAGCCATTCATAGTCAGGGACCATCGTGGAGAGTGTGAGTATCTAATGTTTACTTCAGGTTTGTTATGCTGTATTGGACACTGAAATGAACTGGGAAATGTTTGCTGAAATGAATTTGGGAACTTATGGGATATCTTTGCAGTGTACAGAAAGCACTACCCACCGAAATTATCTGATGAGGTATGGCGACTGGAAAAGATTGGGAAAGATGGAGCTTTTCATAAACGCTTGAGCAAAGAGCATGTGAAGTCAGTGAGAGAATTTCTGATCTTGCTTCATGTGCATCCTGAAAAACTTAGAGCGGTAAGCATGTATCATTTTGCATATTTTGACAATTCCTTAAAAGCAATTGTCATACCATCCCTTGTTCTCATGTTGCAGATTTTGGGCTCCGGTATGTCTACTAGAATGTGGGAGGTCGCCGTAGAACACGCCCGAACATGCGTGCTCCACAAAAGAGTCTATTTGTATACATGTCCCAGCATTGTACCTGGGAAGGGTGTGGCTTTTAATGAAGTTGGCAATGTGATTGGAGGTTTTTCTGAAACCCAGTATCTGCCTGCTGATGAGCTTCCTGAAAAAGACAAGGTAAGTTTTTTCATCCCCTGGGCACGCACACAAGGTTACTTCATCGTTGCTAGTAGTCCTACTTCTACTATCTACTACTAGGTCTGACATCAGTGTATACTTGTATATGTTCTGATATCAGATTGATGCCGTGAAACTGGTCATTTCTGCTTTTCAAAACCGGGAAAGAGTTCTATCCTTTGAGGATGTGGACTCTTTCTTAAGTGCATTTTCACAAGCACTAACCTCCCGTTCGTCGGACTCCCAAAAGACACCCAAAAGACAGAGTGCTCTAGTAAAAACAAGTTTGTGCCATGCGACAGGAATAATAGACCTGATTATACGCCAGCAAACGTATTTGCCCCAGATGCCATGTCACCTTTCTATGCAATAGGGTGCATGGGAAGCTCAGATAACTACATGTTGGACTCGATCGAGTGCGTAGATTTTAGCTTCCATCATCTGTCTGATCTGGCTCCTCGATCCAACAACTCCATAATAAGCGACACCAAGTCCATGGCCAGAGCTTTCCTGGAGGACAACCTCGGCGTCTTAGACATGGCTTGCTCGATAGAATCTCCAAACCCCATGGTGGATTACAGCTTGCCTGTAAGCCTTGATGCCATAACCGTTGGAGGAGCTGGGAGAAGGAGGTGGACAATGTTGTTCAGTATTGTGAAATGGGTCTTTCTGATGAGAAAAGCTCACTGTAAGGGGATTGAAAGATGCTGATGGGGTTTCACCTGCAGTCGATTCAAGGCATCAGGATGTAGTTTAGGTAGTTGTCTCCCAGGAAGCGCTTTGTGTGCAGTTGTGGAGTTGGGACATGTCTCTACGTTAATGCTTCATATGTTTGGTTTTGCTTTGTTTTGTTGTTGTCGAGCTCGCCACGGCATCCTGCTAGCAGTGTAAACTTATCTGCATTTCTTCTGAAGAGAAGTTTAAAGTTGATAGGCTGCTACACAATATTTGTGTGAGTATTCATTGTGAGCTATACTGGGTGTGAATATTGAAGCATCAATATTTGGAATGCAAATAAAAGGGTTATCTTGGTCTTTTCAGGAAATCAAAGGCCTTTATCCTTTAGATGCATTATATTTGGACATTCAAATATCCTATACATGAATTGAACGACTTAAGGAATATATGGTGTAGTCTGATTGCTGAGCTTCAAAGTGCTTATAGATATTCATGGCCTGTGATCATGAATCGAAACACAAGGTGTAGTGATAATAAAACTAGACGATATACTTCATGTCTTTTCATAGTTTTTGTTATTTTTTCCTAGTTTCTTACGTTTTCAAATAATCATACACATAGTCGTACCCTTTGGTTTCCATACTCTTTTCATATCAAAAAGAATGTTACTGATCATGTCATTTTATATGAAATCATCTAAATTTATTTTCATCTAGATCAATGAGATAATTCCGTTTCAAATAAATTAGATATCATATATTTCGATACATTCCGTTTTTATATTAATAATATGAGAAAAATCTTAAACTAATTTAATATTAAAATTTATAATTTAATATATAATTAATATTTTAATATTTAATTTAATCTTAAAATATATATTATCATAATTTTTTCCCTCAATCTGGATTGTGTTAACCACGCTACCTTCGACTCTCCGGTTTGCCTCCATTTCCTCAATCTCTCTCCGTCTGCGGTTGATCGATCTCGACAATGGCGTTTTTGCTTCACAAGGCGTCGACGCTCTCCCACCCTCGATTGCGTCCTCAGGAAATTCCTTCTCCTTCTTTCTATTATCTCTCTTCGCTGTGTTTTGTCGCTCACTGATGTTCGTTTTTCGGTCTTCGCAGGGAATCGAGGGTTCGTTTGCGCAGTTGCGGCGTGGATATCACATCGAGCTCGGAGAACGCGAGAAGGCTGTGAGTGTGCTGCTTGATTGATCTATGTGGTCGTGTTGAATCGTTTGTTTGTGGCTTCGAAGTTGTGGATTTGATTGCTGTGTTCCGATTTCTAGGTTTTCGTCTCGATCTGATTTGTGATTTGATTATAGTCATCTGCTTCTTTCTTATTAGGATTCGATATCAAAATTTAGGATTGGCGATGATGCGTAGGTATTGAAATTATCGCAGTTGATGTGTTGAGGAGTAATTCGTGAAGGGATGCCGCATAGAATATAAAGGGAGGAAAAACGATTTTGCTTCTTTAGTCATTACATTTTATCTATTCTTTCTTGTAGAAGTTCGTTAGAATATGTAATTGGACTGTGTTGAGCCTCTTGGCCGAAGTCGAACAGGAGCAGTTAGTTGCTTGAAAGGATTATTTGGTCATGGTATATAGTCCAGGGGTTAGGAATGGATTATATGGTGGTATGTAGATGGATTTGGGAATATATGGGCTTCTTATCAGGACGCATAAGTTAGGTAACAGATTTCGTGCTGTTTCTCTTTGAGAGAGCTTTGTTGATCCATGATTTCTCTTTGTGTTCTTTTCCTTTCACTTCAAGAAAAGAAAAATGAATAGATCAATTGACTCCAATTCTTTTGTTTTTTATTCAGTATTTTCCAATCAAGACGTATAGATCCTTGGATCTAAGTGCGTTTTTAGACCTGCCTGTTTATGCAACGTATGTGTGTCTCATCTGGATTTTCAAACTTACCAGAATTACTGTAGTTAATGTTCTGATGTGCAATGCTGGTTTCATGACTATGTTTTCGGTGCCGTAGAGGTTCTCATATATGTTGTCATTTTGTTGAACTCAACACTGCTGTCTTATTGGTACTTAATTTGGGAATAAAACACCGCTGGAGACTTTCCATTTGATTTCTGATTCATGGGTTACATTTGGTCTGCTTCTCCTGCAGCTGCTGGCAAATGACCCTGCACTAAGGCGGTTCAAGTCACATACCAAGGGGGTGCGGCGAATCAAAAGAATTGGAGATGTTCTTACAATTGTTGTCGTGGGAGGTAAATTAGCTTATGTTATTATGGCTAATTTTTCGGATTCTCATCCCACAAAATACTGTCCCCATATTGCTAACACCTCAAACAAGTAGCAAATCTGGAGTGCCACTCTTTTAACTACTGCCGTGCCATTTGAACTTTGTTGTCTCTAAAATGGTGTACTTGAACTTGAAAAGATGGGTCAAGCAACATAGTTTTCCAGGAAGCACGCATATATTTTTCATGCTGGAGTCAAGCAAACTGTAGGTCGTCTCTTCATAAACATTGTTCTTACTTGATTATCCCATCTGCTTTTATAGGGTTAATTTGTTCCTATATGCTGTCGTGTACATGGATGCGTGCATTGTGTGCCGCTTCTGCAGATACAATTTTCTTTCATTATTGCCCTAGAGGGACGGATCTATAACATTTAATTCAATTTCTCCAAAGAGATCTATATCATTGGAACGATTTACCATTGAAATCAAGTGGTCGCATGTGGGCTCAAGTTAACTGAAAGAAGCTTTTATCTGGGGTCTTTTACTTCTCCTGAACCTCTGAAGATGTGTTCATCTTGTTGAGCGCACACATAACCATGAGAACTTAGGCCTTCAAGTATTAATTGTGCCTCATCTTCTGTCGCTTTCAGGTTGTTGCTATGAAATCTATGTCAGAGCCACGATACGAGAGGAAGCTAGGAAAGCAGCAAAGCCTTCAGGCGGAAGTGCATAATAGTGGTCCTACTGCCTTACCTTCAATACTGGTTTGCAAGAATGTTATGGTAGTTCGCTGCTCGGTTTGAATAACCAAGGTCATACATTACCTGCTTTTGGTTCTGCTGAACGATCACCTGTAATAATTTTGATCATGTTTTGTTTCATATGCTCCCTCCATACTGAGAGTTGAATGCATGCAGATATTGCTTAGTGCAGAACCCGTGCTTTTGGCTGCTTCTTGTTTTCTATGAATCTCTATTACAACAAAAAACTCCACGGCTGATGCTGGTGTTTCGTTGGTATATCGTTTATGTTCCCTCATTCTTCTAAGTTCTATTGCACGATGAAGCGCTGCAGCTTTTCTAATCGCCAGTTCTCAAATCTTGGGGCGAAAGGATGTTCTGTTCTTTATGGTGGGAACTGTATCTTTTCCTTTCTCAGTTTCCGTCACTTTCTTCAGCTTGAACAAAGAATGGTTGCTCACCTAACCCACTAAAGGATGCATCTCCTTTCTCGTTTAGGTCTCGGATACTGCATCAATTTTCTATTGTTTTGTTTTCTTCGAGTCCAGGAGAGGTCGGTTTCATGGATCATTTTGATTGATAGAAAACATTCTAATATAAAAAAAAGTGGAGTTGGATATGGTTATAACTTAGGTGGGTCCATGGGATGAGTTGTGCCAAGATATTTCTTTACCTACATCGATTATACAGAAATAAAAATAATAGAATATATATATGAGGAACCCATAACCTATCATTAACAGTTGTGTCCAGTTCATATATATTCTACTCAGGTTCGGCTAGGACGTGGTTTCCGAGGGATCATCATTAATCCACTTTCGGCTTGGAGATGTTTTATCAGGGCTATCTCTTGAGACAATGTGGAAGCTGCCACGTAAGGTTGAGTTAATGCATGGTTATATAAGGGGTTTTCTTTTGCATCCTGTAGTAAAGGTATCTTCAGTAATAAATAATTCTTTTTCAGTCGATAAGAATTGGTGTACTAATATTTAGCTTGTATGATGCAACAAAGAAGAAATGAACGCGAGAGTCAGTCTCATCTGAACCAACTATCGTAGGGTCGGCATTCATAGCCAACAAGAAACTCAAGGCGTTGTTTCTTGATACGTAGCATAAGGTATACACACTTGTTTTCATTGTCTATTTATCTGTCAAACCGTGTGAAATGTACAGCAAACATTCAACATGCATTCATTTTAAAAGTAGAAGAAACCCAAGTTCATATTGCCATTGGGATTTCCACTTAATTTTTTAAGTATAGAATGCTCAAGAAACTAGTCCACCTGAAACTCCCATCTTCCTTGACAAGACTACCCTCATTTTATAATCAAATTCTCCGTTTCAACCTCTCCTTTTCATGCTGCAAGTATTTTTTTCTTTTTTGTTTTTTGAAAGAATGCTGCAAGTCTTCAATATATAGTCAAAGAGAGAGAAACAAAGCTAGCAATTCAAAAGCAGCAAAAAAAACCTGCAGAAAATCGAGCATTTTTGTAACCAATCAATAAATTTGATCAGAAGAAAACTAGACCTTGTTCTCCTTGCTCTGAAAATCATCAAAACTCCACAAATCAAACGATCGCAAAAATCAAAGGAGATGTTAATTTATGGAGGAACAACACAGAAGTGCAAGGCTTGTGAGAAAACAGTTTACTTGGTTGATCAGCTCACCACTGATGGCATCGTCTATCACACGTCTTGTTTCAGATGTCACCACTGCAAGAGAATTCTCAAGGTGAATTTGTTTTTCATTTCCATTGTGTTTCAATTTTTTAGTTTTGATGGGCTCTTTTCATTTTCATTTTTATTTTATAAAGGGGCTTGTTTGGAATGATTTATGCGTTCTGTTCATCTGGGTATGGGAATCATGGAGTTTTTGATGCGGGTTTCCGTTGATGGTTGTGGTGATGGACTATGATTGATCTGATTGCCTGATTGGTTTATTTTGGAATTTGATCTTTGTGTGAATTGTTTCTGCTCCTTTCGAGTTATTAGATTGAAGTGAATTGTCAGGTTGGTTTGATGATCGATTTGATCAAAACTAGTTGGTCGAACTACAATAGCGATTCAGAAGTTCGGATTTTTATATTGCGATTATCCTTCGTGCTATTATATGATCATGGCCGGTGTTATATATATATATATATATATGGACCTTCTAGCCTCAATTCCGACTTATGGAAGAATTGGTTCCTTCACAGATAGTAGGGCTAGGGCTGAGTTATTGTTAAACGCCAAGTATGGATTTGTTTGTTTCACCACATTCTTCACTTGCAGATGAGTAATTTCAGCTCGTTCGAAGGAGTACCGTATTGCAAACCTCACTTCGATCAACTGTTCAAGAGAACAGGAAGCTTGCAGAAGAGTTTCGAGGGTAATTTGCTGTTTTCAATCATCATATCCATTCTCGTGTTTGATGTTCTGTTTCCTTTCTAACCCATTCAACTTATGGTTCATGGCATTATGTGGCAGGTGCTCCTAGAACTCCTAGAGCTGAGAGATCATCTGAACAGAATCAGGTAATCCACAACATCAAGCCATCAACTCTGAGAGCTCCTCTCCCACTACTTCATATACCTGTGATCTTCTCTTATAATACGGAAATGCGTAACCATTAGACTTCAGTAGGGCGGTAAAAAAGCTTGTTAAGCTCGAGACTCGGTTCGGGCTCGACTCGTTAAGAACTCGTTCGATTGCTAAACGAACCGAACACAAACAAAATTCTCAACTCGTTTAACTAAACGAATGAGCTTAAGCATACCTCTGTTCAGCTCAGCTCGGACTCGAGCTTAGCTCGTTAGGCTCGATAAGGGATTGAGCTCGGGCTCGGTTCAATAAAAGCACAATAAGAACTCGTTATATATATAATAATTGAAATACTTATGTATATATTAAATATAAGGTATTCATATTTACTAAAAACTTTATGATTTAGGATTTTTTTTTTAAATTTTAAAATGAACCGAACCTAAACGAAGCCTTAACGAGCCAAATAGTAAACGAGCTCTAACAAATCCTAAATGAACAAGCCTAAACGAGCCCTTAACGTGCTAGAGTCGAGCCTGGCCGGCTTGGCTCGTTCGGCTCATTTTACACCCCTAAACTTCAGATACAGACCAGATAAACGTCTAGGTGTAAACTTAACTTGTAATGTTCATGCCCTTGAATCCTGATAAACCTGGGGATAGATCGGTCAAAACCGGTTTAGTCCATAATTCTAACGTTGCATTTCCAATATCACTTGACAGGGTTATACCAACAACAGAGTTTCAAGCTTTTTCGGTGGAACCCAAGAGAAGTGCGTTGCTTGCAAGAAAACGGTCTACCCCATTGAGAAGGTACGTTTCAAAGCATGAACCACAACGAGTCTTTTTTTAAAGTTTTCTGTTTTTCGATGGCTGCCTCGTGTTGACATCAAAGCTGATTTGCTGCTATTTACATGTGAGAGTGCTCCTTTATTTGATGATTCTATGGAACTTTGTTTTTCCAGGTTGCTGTTGATGGTGATGAATATCACAAATCCTGTTTCAGGTGCAGCCATGGGCGCTGCGTTATCAGCCCATCGAACTACATAACTCATGATCATAAGTTGTACTGTCGACACCACCACTCCCAGCTCTTCAAGCAGAAGGGAAACTTCAGTCAATTGGACAGCCATAGTTTCATCAATGGCACCGCAACGAGCACCTCAGCAAACACCACCGCAAGCGTCGCAGAAAGCAACACAGCAAGCAAACCATCTCAAGAGATAACAGAGACCAGCTCGTCCGATGTGGTGATCAAGAACACAGAAGAAGCAGCTACCTGAAACCCAAGCTCAATAGTGCTTAAACCATCATCATGCATTGTAAAGATCACATTGTCATGCTTCATACTACTCGTCACACGGGACAGGACATTCGTTCAAGGCTTTGTTTTGGTCACCCTGGGTTGCTTTTTCTCCTCATTTTATGTGAACTAATAAGGTATAGAGATGTTTGTTCATGGCTTTGCTATGCAGTGAAGTTTTTGTAGAAACTAGAGGCTTGTAATTTTTCGGCATATTGTACTCGACATCTACATTGTTCAGCGTCATCTAATAAAGTTGTAATGAATACAATCAACCTTGTGCGTCCGTTAAATTACCAAATTATAAGGACCTCTATAGTGATTATTCCGTCAACAATATTGGCTCAATGGCAAGTAATTCATTCCAAATGATCATGTGTTCGACGTTTCTCGGAAGACATAAGGAAACAATCTCAAGGCTGAGGCCGTCATCATCCAAATAGAGTCCAGGAGACCCATCATGACTAGAGATGGGCACGGAGCGGATCGGGGGAAGTATGTTTTTATCCCTTTAAGTTTATCCCATTCTCTGTCTCCGCTGTGTGAGAGAAACAGATCAAAATTCCCCCGGCTCCGTTCTAACCCGTTGGAGTTCTATCCTGATCCGTATTCATCAATTACACAGTCAATCCATTCCGTTTAACTGAAATTCGCTCCGTATCCTCTTAATCTGTTCCGCTACTCCGTCATTTTAAACACTCTTCATATATATATATAATTTTTAAATTGTTATATTTAATATCACATATAATACAAAAATTGAATGACAAAAATATTGAAAACATGAACTAATTATATAATATTTATGATCGAAACAATGTATTCATCAAATATGATTGAAACCAGTTATGATGAAAACAATGTATTCACCACATATACATGTGACAAAAAAACAAATATTGTGTGTATTTTGTTTTGATTGATATGGTTCGTTTTGTTGTAATTGTTGGACTTTTTTTGATTTGTTTGTTGTGTCATGTATATATTTTGAGGGGTCAGAAAAAATGTTTTGATTCTGTTGAATAAATTATCCTGATAGAAGTGATCGAATGATTGAACACTTATTGCAGGATTTGGCTGTGGGTGGATTTAGTTTCACTTCATTGTGAATTATTGGATTTTTGATGATTATTTTGGGCTGAAATTGCACACCAGAATGACAGGTGGTTATATCATATAATAATGTTTGGATAAAATTATTAAATCAATTTTCCTTTTAAGATTTGGATAAATTTAGTTATATTTATCTTTGGTCAAATTTTGGAGTTTCCTTATTGTTTGTTATGATCTAATTGAAGGGTGTTGCTACACATAGTGAGAGATTGTTAGATATGTGACCAAGTAATTCTTTGTAGAGTTATTTGATCGAAACCAAATACTTAAACAATAACATTATAAATTATAAAATATATCAAATAATATATTTAATTTTATCTCATATCTTGTGGATTTTCATCCCATCGTCTTGTTATTCTGCGATTTTCATTGTCCCTTTCCATTTTATTTCGTTATTTTTACCGAACGGATCATTTCGTATCCAGTTCCAACACGGATTCATCTTGTTCCATATGAAACTATGTAGCGGAGATGATCCCGACCAAAAGGATTAGAATGTCCATCTCTAATCATGACCCTTATTTGCAGACTTTACACACCATTGTATACAGACGTGTTCCATATGCACGAAATCTGAAACCCTCAAATGCCAATGAGCACAAAATCAAAGACTCACAAACCCAATAGCGATTTCCAATCTAATTAAGATCAACCACAAAAGAACATCTCACTCCCAGCCCACATCGATTCACTCTCCCGCCAATTCCCACCAAATCCTAATTTCAGACCCAAATCTCCCCCAATTCACCCAACTCCTCGATTAACGCCCGCCTCCACCTCTGCTCAAACAAATCCACGCCCAAATCATAACCCAATCTATTTCATCACATCCATCATTTATCTCCTCTCTGATCCACTGCTATCTCCATTGTCGGATCACGAACCAAGCAAGTATCTTGTTTGATCGATACCCAATTGGTCCACCATCCACATTGTTATGGAACTTGATGATCAGGGCACATTCAAAGATCCCAAATTGCGAGAAACCCATAAACTATTTCGCTCGAATGCTCGGGTTTGGTCGAGCTGGTTTCGGGGTTTTGCCGGATGAGTATACTTACACGTTTCTGGTGACGTCTTGTTCTCATCGGAATTCGTCGTTGTTGGGAGAAATCGTTCATGGGTTAGCGGTGAAAGATGGGTTTGATTTGTGATTGTTTGTGGGCAATTCATTGATCAACATGTATTGCGCTTACGGTGATTTGCATACTGCACAGAAGGTGTTGGATGGAATGCCTGTGAGAGATGTGTTCTCTTGGACTAGTCTTTTAGGTGGGTTTACCAAACCAAGGGGAGGTCGAGAAGGCTTTCGAAGTGTTTGGCAAGATGCCGGTTAGGAATGATGTGTCTTGAGCGGTGATGATTGCTAGTCTTGTTGCGAAGGAGAAGTATATTGAGGCGCTCGATTGTTTTCGGGCCATCTTGAGTGATGAAGAGGTGAAGCGTAATGAGGCTGTGATCGTTTGTGCTTTATCGGCTTGCGCTCACTGGGGCGCGTTAGGTCAAGGAAACTGGATTAGTGTCTATTTGGACCATAATCGTATCCCAGAGTTCAAACATCTGTACGGCTTTGATTGATATGTATACCAAATGTGGGCGAGTAGAATGTGCCATAAAACTCTTTAATAGCATCTCTGCAAAGGATGTGCATAACTTCACAAGCATGATATCAGGTCTGGCAGTTAATGGACTTGGTCAAGAGGCCTTGTAGGTTTTCTCTCAAATGTTGGCCGAAAATATCAAACCAAACGAGATAACTATACTTGGGGTTTTGAACGGATGTAGCCACTCAGGGCTTTTAGAGGAAGGCAGTTCAATCTTTGCTGATATGCAGCGCCTATGGGGAATCAAACCGAGTATCGAGCATTACGGTTGCCACATCGATATGCTTGCTCGTGCTGGATATCCGGAAAAGCCATTTGGAGTCGTCAAGACTATGCCCATGGAACCTGACATAGTTATATGGAGGGCCTTGCTTAATGGTTGCAGAATGCACCGTAATACCAGTCTAGCAGATCAAATCATTGATCATGTTTGGCAACTCAAGTCCAGCGGTCACAAAAACGGCCAAGTGCTTCTCTCGAATCTGTATGCTTCTCTCGGCAATTGGGAAGGTGTTGCCAAGGTACGGAAGCCAATGTGTAAGAGAACAGACACATTGGATCTTGGATGTAGTTGGATTGAGGTTGATGGATATGTTCGCCAGTTTCTTGTGGATGATAATTGGTATCCTCCAATATCGAAGATTCTAGTTAAGCTACATGAAGTTCTTATGAAAGCCAAGCTATGGAGCTTGGGTTTTGGGGATGATGGGTGCCATATATGATTCAAATGAGGAGATCATTGATTTAGCAATCACTCAGCTCTTATGAAGTTGGATACTGCTTTTTTGGACTCGGCTGCAAAGCTTTTTAGGCGATATCTGTATGGACATCACGAATCAATGGTCACGACTTACTAACGTCGCTTCAATTCATCTAAAGAAGGAAATGATTTGTGTAAAGCCTATTGCTTGAAATTATTCTTTGTTAGACCTTGGAGAAGCGAAACAAAGTTATTCAACAGATGTGACTAGACATATTGACCCAAGTAACGGCAATACCTAGTTCCATGATACGTCTCAAAGCATTCTCCCTGATGACCTGACAGAGAAAAGGAACCGAGATTATGAGCCGAATGGTAGCGAAGCAGCATACTGTAGTTGGTCACACTGTAATCGGAATATTCTTGCTGTGGAGGCACAAAAACTTTGATCCGGCATGCTCATCAGGTAAAGCAAAAAATTCTCACACTCTTTCGAGGCCTATTATTCCATCTGCATGCTCATTCACTCAATTCCCTGCTGTTACTTCCAATGATTGCATTCCAAGTTAAGCATATCAATCTCAAAGCAAACGAATCATTAGTAGTAGTAGACAAATACTGTGCTGTGCTGAAACGCATTGCATATAAAATGCTGTTTCTATATGTTCTTGCATTTTTGCATGAGTGATGCCCCTACATGTTGGAATCATTTTGTGACATGAGTGGGATTCCATGAGTGAATCATCCACTTCATGCTCTTCATGCTCAGTATGTGTTTCGAAATGAGCTGTTGTTGGCTGTCGTTTTATAGATCAAATAAAAGGGGTATGATTTTGTCAAGTAAAAAAGTGTTTTTGCTTTACTGGCTTTCCATGGTGCCAAAAGAGGAAGGACATGAGGACTTCTCTATGCTAAAGATGTTTTTTTTTTCTGTTGGGAAGTCAAAAAATCGTGCATGCATGATGAGTGCCATTATCGTAAAGAATCCTTACGTGAACGTTGTCGTGATTTGGATGGCATGAGGTTGAGCTATTGATGTTTCCTTGACTTCTTTGTGAAAAGTTCATCGATTAAAGAGTCCCTAAAGATGAATAGCCTGTTAATTCCATGGACCTTTTAAACTTGAGTTCCAAAACAACCAACTAATGGACTCTGATTAGAAGACACTAGGATTTACTTGCATGCCCCATTGAGCCACTATCATGGAGATTGAGTCGTCGGACCAACTGTGACAATAATTGCCTGGCACAAATATAATTAGCATTATCATCTGTGATTCCTGTACTAATAAGAACCTAGTTATGGAAATAAGAACAAACCAGGAAATGGTATAAGGTGAGAAGCAAAAAGCTCGAATGATATTTACATAGTAGGATCAGAAGTGCTTGATCAGCTTTATCCTGGAATCTTGAGGCTTGTGTTGTGGTTGCTGTCAACTATTTGCTCGACTCGAGTTTCAAACCGACCCTCCATGAGAATTTTCGAAATCACTAATACGCTTTTTTGAATCAAATCCTGAGCTCTGTACTTTTTAGCGTGAGTTACAAATGGTTGCAATGTGATACTTGGACTCCGAGTAGGCTTTATCTTTGACAGATGCAGAAAAACTTGAAAAATTGTTTGATGTATGGCCAACGGAGAATATGACTAAATATGGTTTGATTTGTTACAGAATTCAGATCGAAGAACGCTGAGAAGTTAAGAGAAGACACAGGATGGCGTCTCCTTGAATGATATCAATCGTTATGACGCTGAAGCTGATTTAGCTTTGCATGCTGCTAATGATCATAAAAAAAAAAAAAAAAAAAGAACCCAGTAGCTGGTTTTCCGAAGAGGTAACATCACTCTCTACACAAATTCAAGCTACTTTGTCAGATTCCGTCCTTTTTTTCCTCCATTTTGCTGGAAAGTCCGTGCCGATTTGGTTCTGTTGACCTCTTTGTTAGTGTTACCTAATCATGGATTTGCATCATAAGGGGGTATGAGTTTACTATATTAAGAGAAACCTTCCCTTTACAGCCCAAGATGCTGAAATTGATATACTTTATGTTGCATGTGGCTTAAACTGTTCCCTGCCATTTCAAAAGTGTAGGAATTAGAGTAATACTGATGAGCTTGTTCATGCTTAGTTTATGTAGTGATTGATAAAAATTGGATATTGCTCATGAGGCAAGTAAAGGTAACTTTACTTCTAAAAGGCTGCTTTAATTCTCTCCAGCTATACTACAGTCAGATGAGCATTTACCAAAATATTCTTCCTAGTAGATCTCCTTTTATCTCTTTCTTATAAAAAAGGAATGGAGATTATAAGACATAAAATCAAACAAAGATTAAATGTGCTTATAATATCATGATCAATGTTGGTAGAAGAGGGGTCAGTGTAGAATTGTGGAGGAGCATTCTTTGGAGGTGTGTCTGGTGAGCATGATCAAAGAGAAAGCAAGTGAGCAAGTGTTCTGTTTCTTTCCTTTTCCTTGTACCCAAATGATAGAAGAAAGAGACAAAATTGGATTAATCTACTCAAACAGTGTTCCCCCCTTGAGGTGATCCCAAATCTATCTTGTGTTCCCCCCTTGAGGTGATCCCAAATCTATCTTATGGAGTACATGTTTAGTAGAACTTGAATGAATCCAATATCATATTGGCGACTGAAACCAGCCATCTATAGAGTTGGAGAACACTGTTCCAGATAAATCTTGGTCAATAGACAAACGATACACGAAAGAATCCAATATAGCAACACTGATAACCATCTTCTCAAAGGATATACTTTGATGACAGAAATGCGCTTAGTTGTCTGTTCAGCATTCCCTTCACTCTCTCTTTCCCTATACGGTTCTTCTTGCATCTGGGTTGAGTTTCAGTGTTTCTCCCATGATTGAGTACACATTTATAGCTAATCAGTAATAACTTTTGCTGAGTCCATTTTATTGCATTTCATTGACAAATATCAGCTTCCAGCTTCAGAGATGCTGTTGAGCGATGGCCGCCAAGTCCCTGCCCTCTTCGTGCCACTATTCGCCTTTACTGTCCCCGCTCTTGATGATCGTTGCCGTTCTCTTTTAGCTCCCTGTGAAAATTTTGTCTAAGCTTGAATACATTGAGCAATGAATATGCTAGATCAGTTTTCTAATATGCAAGATCTTGAGAATTCATATGACTAAGTACCTGATTGTCTGTTTCAAGCTGTGATTTTCTTGCTAATCGCTCCGAATCCTTCACTGCTACTACCTCTTTATTTTCGGATTTCAATCCATCTTTCTTCATCTTAGCCTGTTTCTTTGCCACCATTCCCTTCATCACCTCTGCACAAAAGCACCAAAAAACATAAGAGACCCATGTAAGACACAACAAATCACCATTTCATAAGAAACCCAAAGCATTTCTAAGAGTTCTGTGCAAACAGAACTCTAAAATTATCGACGGAAACAACCTCTCGATCTACAAAACTAAAAACTAAGTCCAATTTCCTGTCAAACAGGAGCCTTTGACACTAGACAACAAATAAGTCATCAAGAGTAAAATTGTGCAGAAACCTTGTGTGCTGATGAGCCTATAAGCATGCCCAAGAGCCAAAATATCCGTAGGCGGGAGCAACTTCACCCGAGTAACCCTCACCGTGCCGCCGCCACCATTCTCGTTCCCTTTCACCACTGCTTTGTCAAAGTCTTTACTCCACACGGCAGCCACGGCCGTCTTATTCGTCACGGCCGTGGCGGCGGGGTGAAAGACAGTGGTGGTGACGAGGAGAGCTACGTAGTGTCCTGGATTTGTCCTCATAATCTCACTGGCCGTGACTGGCCAGTAGAGTTTGTCTAGTTTGCCTGATGGGTGTTGGATCACTAGTGTAGCTGCATCTATGGCTTGACAATTCCCCATTCAACTTGATTGATTGATCCTCTCTTCTTCTTTGATCTCTCTTTGTGGGTGGTTTTGGTCAATGGGTTGCTTGATTGTTGTGGGTGTGGGTTTTGTTGTGGGTGTTTACAAAATGGAGCTTTGGTCAGATTGGGATATATAATGAGGGAGGGAAGTGAGGCATGGAAAGGAGCAGTAGAGGGTGGGTTGCTTATCTAACTTTATAGTCAGTCAACACAACACCCACTCTGTGAGTTTGAGAGAGGAAGAAAAATAGAGATGAGCCACGAGGCAAAGGCCAAGCATGGAAGATGAGTGTCCACCTCCCCTATTCTTAAGTTTCCTCTAGGGGATTAGTTATTTAGATTGATGACATATGAACTTTCGTCTGTTTCGGAAATAATCGATTTGTTGTTTCAGCATATATAAAATTGTATATTTTGTTTTTTTCATATTCTATTTATGATAAAAAAAAATTATATTTCCTTCATCTGAAAAAGATTGTACTATTTTGACTGAGCATTCATTACGATATAAAGTTTGATCGATGTTACGGGACGATCAAATGTTATTTTTTAAGAAAATATCGAAAAACATTAATGATATTAAACGTTATATATTATAACGGTAGATTAATAAAAAATTTAAATCATATCGTTTAGAAAAATAACGAAATTCTTCAAATTATATATTAAATAATATATAAAAATATATTATAATAATTATAGAACGATAATAATATTGGATTGCTGTTGCAACGGAGCTGAAGAGTGATACTTATCCCTTCAGTGGGGAGGAGTACATAGATTTCCTAAAACAGGAAGCATTGGGTAAAAGTACTTTTAAATATTTTATGTTTGATCTTTTGAACGAAAAAAAAGAATGATCAAAAGGGGAAAAGGAGTGATGAATTTGATGGAGAGTCTTTTATATTATTTTTTTGATTTTTTATAAATTAAATTATTAAATTATAAATTATAAATTAATTAATTATCAAAATAGTTTTTTTTTCTTCAAAATATAGTAAGATAAGAAAACGATTCATTTAGTAGAGGAGACATGATTCCCATCGTGTCTTTAGTAGAGGAGAAGATGCTTTGCGTTTTTAATTGGAATGAAAACGCACAAGACGTCTTCGGTTGGAATATGGGATGAAGATACATGATGTCTTTGATTGGGATATGAGATGAAACCCACATCGGGAGGGAGTTTTCCCTTTTCCTAAAATGAGCTTTCTTTCCTCATTTCTCTTCAATTATAAATATTTAAAATTTAATATATTTTTTAAATTATTATATTGAAATTTTATAAATTTAAAATTTTAGTGAAAAAATTTTACTGCGAAATTGTTACGACGGTGAAGTTGTTGTAAAAGTTAGAAAATGATGTACTTAAGAAAAAATTAACTTAGAAAATCATATATTTAAAAAGCGATTAAAAAATAGTTAGTTGGTAATAATTTAGGAAATAAAGTTATTTTTAGAAAGTTAGGAAATGAGATTAATTATAATGTTATTAATAAGTGTGAGTGTGTTATTATGTCCCTAACTAATGAAATGGACCGTGCGTCTTTAACTCATGTAAAACGTCATGCGTCTTCTTTTGAGAATGATGTAGGACGTTTTCTCTCAATATATTTTTAAAAAAAGATTTATTTTGATAATTTATTTATTTATAATATTGGTTTAATAATTTTGTTTGTAAAAAATTCTGAATAAAGAAAAGACTCTTGGACGGGAAAGGCGAATTAAATTAGAAACAGGTGAGACAGATAGAGAGTGATGACAGCATCATTCGGTGGCCATTCTGCTTATTTTGAGACACTGCGAGCCAGCACAGGTTCATCCCCACTCTATGCGTATATGACACATTTAGATAAAGAAGATGTTAGTAAATGTATGTCACAGTGACATGAGTTTAGTGTAATTCAAACTCTTTGCAGAGGTTAGATGAAAATTCTGAGTTCTCCTCCCACAAATAGCATAGGCATTAATACAAAGGGTTGGTTTAGAAGAATATGGAGTATTTTGACAAAGACTCATTCCAATCCTGATGTATGTAACGATTCCTTAAATCTATTATTGGTCATTTCATCTAACAAGTTCGATCCCAAACATAGGATTTGCGGGATAATCTACCCTTTGTTTTGCTTGGTACGCATATTTGGTATTATCAAGGTGAAGAAACTATCTACTGGGTACTGTTACATACATGGTCCATTGTGATTGTCAGAGTTTTGAGTGCAAAGAAGAAGATGATGTATGTATATATCATCTACTACTACTACGTGGTCCATTCTTCATAATATCATCTGCTTTGCTTTGCTCTCTTTCTGGGGTGGTTTTAAATTCTTTCATCAACTGCGGAGAATGTAAATGCTACAGTAATTAGGAGTAAATGGGCGGTGTTGTGAGGTGACGTATGGAGTTGGGCTAATGCTTTTATGAGTCTCCGTGCCTTCTCGGGGGAAGATGTGGGAAAGAGAGCTGCCTGCTCAGAATTGGATGAATCTTCAATCAATCCTCTGAGGCTCTGACCACAATTTGCACGCCTCTCACTTACACTTCTTAATTGAATTCAAGAGTACATTACATTAATCTATTGCGAATGATTAGTACCTCTCCGGGATATACACTGCCCCCAAGATAATGCGGTGTTTTGATTAGCGTTATGAATTTTAATAATTGTATGTTAGGAACGGAAGGAGTATTTGGGCCAACCTCCCAAATCATACCCGCCTGCAGACGGGCAAACATGCCGTTCATTGTGGTGTTGTAACAGTCGATCATCAATCAGTGTTGCTCCTATAAAACAGTAAGCAAGCACGATAAGCCTGAGTTTAGTAACGGCTAAGACACTTTGAAACATTTGAAGGCGGTGAAAAAATTGGTGTGATTGCGTTGCGTGAAAATCGTGGGAGAGACGTTGGGTTGGGAAAGTTATTGGGGCCCACAATGGAAAAGTTCCATCCCTTAGGCTGCACTGCACTGCACTGCACACGCCATACATGACACACCCTCCCTTCAATTCTGGCCTGCCCTGCCCCAACTTTGCTGCTTCCTTGTATGCTCCTTTCTCGTCTTGATAATTTCGTGCG